>JAIPRL010002015.1:0-68065 GCA_025469235.1 Pemphigus obesinymphae | reverse complement strand
AAAATTCTCGATTTTACAAAATCGTATTTTTCGTAATTTTTTGGTAGTTTTTGCTTACGCATTAAAAAACTATTATGAAAATCGAAAAATGACCTCTCAAAAGTACCAACTAGATGCAATTTACTACAGGAAACCGGGTATGAGTGTAAAGATCGGAGCACTCCTTCTGCTAGAAAAAGTGTTTACAGAAAAATAAAAAAAAAATAAAATAAAATAAAATAAACATCATTGTAAAACCATAAGCTTCCTCGCTACGCTCAGAATCTAAAACGTTAGACCTACTGGCTACTTAAAAGTACATATTAAATTTTGAGCGTAGTGAGCTAAGAAGCTATTTGTTTTGATACGTATGATGTTTATTTTTCATTTTTCTGTTAACAACATTTTGACCAGAAATCTTGATTTTCTGTTGAAATTGAATGAATTGTTACTATGTATCCCCCACTTTCCGGTAGAAAATTCAAACAAGATAGTACTTTTGAGAGGTCGTTTTTATGTTAATTTTAATTACATATAACTATACTAAATAGGTATTTAGACAATGGTTGTATTAATCAAACTTCTCTATGAATCGTATTTCAAATGCAATTATTTATCTTTTTTTTTTTTAATCTAAAGCAATAATGCTAAACTATCGATTTGAGAACCGAAGGTCATATATTGGACCAACATAATATATTATAGGTATTTGATTAACTTTTAACCTTAGAGTATTGTTGTTTTGAAAAGCAAAAAAATAGATCATTTAAAGAATATCTAAGTATACGATAATATCTGACTACTATACCAGAAATGTCTGCGCACGTCTATAGGTATATAATACTATTATATTAAATAGGTAAAAAAATAAGTAAGATAATTGTTGACCATTATAGTTTAAGATAAACAACATACGTGATGTAGCTAAATTTGATTATAATTGCATATATCTATATTATAGGTGTAATTAAATGATTGCGAAGTGCGATTAAAGGCTTATATTAACTAAATCGTAGTACAAATTCACATTTATTTATTGTAAAATAAGAGTACGTGTATCTATACTTTTATTAGGATAATAAATATATATATATGTGTGTGTGTGTGTGTGTGTGTGTGTGTGTGTGTGTGTGTGTGTGTATGTGTGTTTGTAAAACAATGATCCACGAATAAAATATAGTAAATATAATGTATTGTCTAAAGGCCGAAGGCATAATAAAAATGATACTATATCGGTAGTCGTATGTTTTATAGTCCATTAATATAGATTTATGAAAATATACCAGAAGTCATTGCTCAAGAATACTTGTATTAACCGTGAAAAAATACATTTATAAATAATTATTAACGTCCAAATCTTAAAGTTTAATACCCCGAATAGGAGTGACGCAGGTTTGCGCTATAATCATAGGTGAAATTACAATTTGGGTCAGAAAGGCCACATCTAATCTATATACATCATGGTCACGGTCTACTGTAATGTATATATAGTATATATAATAGTAGGAACAATTATAATCAATTAATATTTTTTTTTTTTTTTGATGGAAATAAATAACGAAAAAATATTTTAAAATAAATTAATAAATTTCAGTGAAAACCGAGCTCCGATCGACTATATGTATTATTCTATATAATATATTCCATATCTGTATATGATCTTACATTGCAATATATAATTAAACTATATATATATATACATTTTTTTTAGACGTATACTTAAATAATGTTGATATAAAATTGTGGAAAAATACTTAAAATAAATAAAAAAAAATACATATAAAGTCTCAATGAAATATATTTGACTGTTGTCTCCCCATGTTCATCTATACTTGTCTTGTTCAGTATATCTACTTATTGTTATCAATTGTTAATGTGTCATAATATGATCACCTTACTTTTTTCAAAACATTTTTTAAATTTTATTTTAAAATATAATAGTTATAAAATGCTACCTATATGATTTATTATAACTATATAATCCAAAAAAAAAAACCATGAAAAGTGCAAGTCAGTGAGCTAAAAAAAACCCCCACCGTGTTATATTCTGACCAATAATTTATTATTTCTATAAAAAATAAAAAAAATTAAACAATTAAATACCATTTGATGTCATCATAATATAATGCTAAGGTCATATAATTTTTTCCTACAAAGTTTACATTAGAAAGTCATAAGAAAAAATGCTATAAGAAATTTAAAGGAAAATCTTTTGGGGATTGTAGAACAAGTATAAGCTTGTAACATTATGTAATGCAAGGAGTGGGATTTTGTTTAAAAATTGAATTTTATTTGCTTTTCGAATTTTGAAATAAAATTTTCACATTATTATGTTCGATATTTGATATGTATATTGTATGTGTATAAGATATAAGATGTATATTTATGTTAATGTACACAATAATTATTTAAAAATAAATATATATTATAAAAAATAACAATATACATATATATATAAGTAAAATTAATTCGACAACTATAAGAAATTTTCATTTGCATTTCTAATGACTTTCTAATGTAAACTTTGTAAGAAAAAATTTTATGAGCTTGACATTCTAACTACCTATATCAAATTATTTTTTAATTTTTTTTTTTCAATGAAAATAATTTATATTTTTAGTCAGAATAACACACTGGTCTTTTATTTTAGCTGGCATACTTGCATTTTTATGGTTTTTTTTTGGAAAATATCACTTTTTTTTTACATTTTAGGGCATAATTAGTAATATTTTTTCAGATAATATACTTATTCAGTAATTACTTTAATTGATAATAATAATAATAATTGAAAATATTTTAGAATATAAACGTTACATGGACATTTAGACTTATGGTATAAAAACTTATTATATGTATTCGTCAATGTGCTAATTTTCATTAAAAAAAAAAAAAAAATAGTGACGTTAGTCTCTTATATTATATTAAATAAATACTAAATTTCAAGTTTTATGGAAATCGATTCAGTACTTTTCTCTAAAAGTCGACCAACTCGAAAATTTATCAATTTTTTTAACTCGTACTCGTATTTTTTTAGACTCGTATTTAGATTTATCTACAATTATGTATAATTATTCCATTGAGCTAAAATTTAGCATATTTATTCAAAACGCAGTTTTGTAATAAACTTTGTAATTTTAAACACACATTTTTGGAAGCTTCTTAAAATAGGGTGTGAGAGCGTAAGAGAAAATTTCAATTTGTTTTAAAATATAGTGATGTTAGTCTCTATGTTATAATAAATGAATTCTAAATCTCAAACTTTATTGAAAGGAGTCCAGTATTTTTCTTTAAAAATTGACTGACTAAAAAATTTTAAAAATACCAAAAATTTGTCTAAAAACGAAAATAGATATTATTATATCTCTATTATTTTTTATCGTACAAACTTTGTTTTAGTGTCAGATTAAAGTTCTAAAAAACTTATTACTAAGCATATAGTGTAGAATTGTGACTATAACTATTTTCAGTTGCATTACTGGTTCCATGTTTTTTTTAAGATTTCAACTAGGTCTTTTTCTTTTATATATATATATAAAATACATTATTTTTCTTATACTGATAAAAATAAATTAAAAGATGCTTTATATTGATATTATACTGTTACTAATAATTGTTCATATAGGTACTTGATAAAAATGTCAATAATTTTTCTGTTTATCTAAAAATAATAATAAAACTTGTTTTTACTGAAAATTTTGTAAAAACTAGGTAAAATTAAAATTGTTCGCATTTTTACTGTAGCCATTACTAGGTATACCTAAGTGGTGGATTTAGTTCTTTTCCTAAAGGGGGGGGCAATATTTTTTAATATACCTACATTAGATATATTATACCCATTATAATGTAAATATGGACAGTGACGTACGCAGGGGTAGTGTTTTAATCTTAACCTCCCCCCCACCAATTTCTTCCTCATCAAAATTTTTGTTTTTAAGTTTTAGTATTGATAATTTTTACGACTAATTTTAGTACAATTAAAAAAACATCTGTGTTAATCATGGATTAAGATACGTAAGGTACGTATAGATATAATAGAAAGCTATATTTGCTAAATATGTCTATTGTCTATGGTCAGTTAATATTTACTACATTTTATTATTTTGAATAAACATTTTTATACCTTTTTATTATTTATGTAGCTATGTATACAATTTCAGAAATATAAATATTACAAGTAAAAGATCTTTTTAAATAATTGGTATAGATGTAAGTACTTAATCAATAATCAGCTGTCGAAAAGTCTTTAGTTAATTTATGTTCTAAAATTCATCATTAATGACTAAGGTCAAATAATCTATGATGGTAAGATAAACATGGGTATTTAACATATTTTATAGGATAAAAATTAATTAAGTAAATAAAAGCAGCATTGTAATGTAGTTTGAGTAGGTACATAATTATTTTAACACTTGTTTTTTAAAACTTTTAAAAATATCTAAAATGCATTTTTAGGTTTAGTTGATGAAAATTCATACATAATAAGTAAATAATATACTTTTTTACTTTTTTATCAATAAATATTAAAACTCAATTCTTTGTGTCTAAACAGTTTTAAATTTTGGTGATAAAAATTTAAAAAAATATAATTTATAGGTAGGTGTATAAATTTATAATATATATATATACATATATCTAATTTAGAATATTGTTCCTTGATTTGGATCAATAACACAATAAAACAGAATGACTCTATCGAATCAGTACAAACTCCTTCTTAAGGTTCATAACTTATAAATCTTTCTTCACTTAATAAAAGACGGTTCTATTTGTTCTTCAAATATTTACAAAAATTAATATCTGTCGAAATTGATTTCCTTGAACTTCTTTCCCTAATCCGGTTCAAAATAAATAGACTTAATAAAAGAAATCAAGAATACTTCTATCCGATCTCCTCAAACAAAAATATGTTTTAAATTCTCCTACTAATCTACTGAAGCACGCGGGTAACTCGCATAGCTTTGATACTCTTTAGTCACTATAATTTATCAGTTTGTATAGCTTCTTTATTATTATTCCATATTCTTCTAAACCATATGTCATAATTATATCTAGGTATAATGTATCTATATGCAGTGCCGGATCTAGAGAATTTGTCGCCCGGAACAAAAAATTATTGTAGCGCCCCTTTTTAAATTTTAATAAGCAAAAAAAAAAAAAGCTCATTCGTCAATTCCTATTAAAAATCAAGTGATCAATGGGATCAAAAACGGGACGAAAAGTTTAAATATTTTTACATTTTGCGCCCCATCATAATGGCGCCCGGGGTAAGTGCCCCGGTTCACCCCCCCTAGATCCAGCACTGTCTATATGTATAGTGTATATTAAGTGTTTTATAATAAATTATATTTTATAAATTGGTAATAACTTTAATCAGATATTTAAGTATGTAAGTATGTAAGTAAAAATGTTTTTTAATTATTTACATAGGTACTTGTTGAATTATTACATAATTGATCATTTTAAAAATCATTTGATCAATATATTTTATATAAATATGTTATACTAAAATTTATGTTAAAGTTAATTAGTTAATAAATAGTTTATTTATTTACTTTGCATAAAGGTGCATTTACTGTGTCCATACCGTCTCATGCCATGTTATAATGTAATATCTATAACTATATATATACAACTTTTAGAAAAAATAGAAAAAGTATTTAGGCGTACAGTTAAACATTTCTAGGGGCCCATGGCTCCAATTCTCCCCCCCCCCTAAACCTCTAATTGGGGCAAAATAAATAAATTGTCAGTTACATTCACAATACTCTTTATTTAAAAGCCATAAACATAAATAGTTTGTATAAAAAATGAATTTAAAAAATAAGTATGTAATGAATATAACTATTACGTAATATGTGTTTAACAGGGATGTTTACACTAAAAATCAAAAATGTTAAAGTGTTAAATTAAATAAAGAATCGTGTTTGAATTTCATATATCTACGTTTAAATGTTGTTAGGTGTTTATTGTCTAGATACAACTGCATACGTATTATAATTCATAATATAGCATGTATATATAGACACCACACCTTTTACTAGTAGAAAAATAGCTCATTTATAATCTTGTTATCGATAAACCAGACAATAATTATGTATACTTATTTAAATTTAATATAGGTACCTACTATCCAACTAGTAATTACTCGGGTTCATATGAATAAAAATATAATGACAATGGGATATAATAAAAGTAAAATATAATATAATATCGAATACACAAGGAAAGGAACGATATGACGTATAACTCCTGACTTAGACAAATTAATTACATTTTTATTATATATAGAATAGTGCATACTCTCCCAGATAGCAATTATATATTTGAAATATGTTGTTACAATATAGTATAAAATTTTTAAAATGGTTACAATATGTGTGTAATGGTTTTTTCTATGTTAGTAATATTTTCAAAACATTTTAACAATATATTCATGACAGAGAAATATAGCATCGAGACAATATGGTCGATTATCATACTGTAACAACTATTCACAGAAACATTATAAAAGCATTTAATCACAAAACTGAATTACAAAAATAAAGAGAGAGGGAAAAAAGACAGGATAGTTTGTAATTCGAAATTTAGGGGTGAAGAGAAGAAAATTGGGTTTCAAGTGTTGTTCAATGCTCAGCCCAAACACTGGTCGTAGAAAGCTAAACATTTCAGAGAGTATTTCATTGATGACACATAGAGACTAGCTACGAAAGGATTATTCGAAATTCAACTTTTAATGGGATAAGAGGGAAGTGGGTTTCAATTTTTATTCAACGCATAGCTCATATAGTTCGTATACATTTTTGGAAAATTTTCCTTTAATAACATAGACGCCCGCTATGAAAAGGTTTATCAGTAAAATTGTTCACTAACGAAGCTGGTACTTTATATAAAGCTGGTACAGTACGTAATAAATATCTACCCTATTTGTTTTAATAACCTAGAATAATAGTATCTATATAATTTTATCACTTTTGTCTTCTTCTCAAATTAAAGTTTCAACACCATTTTCAATGTTATTTGAAATATTGTTTAGAACATGAATAAAAACCTAATTGGTATATTTAAATACATTTATTCTCACAATGTTGTTCTAGAAATAATTTCACAATATTTTAAAATTAAGTTTTTTTAAATATTGCGTTAAATATGAATAAAACACATTTCTGAAATATTTAAATATACCTACATGTTGTCATAATTTTGTTAAAAATATAATACCACAATTTATTAGAATCATGTTATTTTTAATATTGTATTGAATTCAATTTATATATTGTAATTGCTATCTGGTTTGCCGTTATAATAAGAAAACAATTTCAACGTTTTCTTTTTTAATAATCTATTAGCATTTTGTTAAGTTGTTAATTAAAAATGTTGCTTTATTATATTATCTATTTCACATATTAACATAATATCATACTTAGTTTTTAAAGCATATTACCCCGTCGAGTCTATACCTGTAACACACCAATAAGCCCACGGCCTAGAGCAAGGATAGGCAACTGGCGACCGGCGGGTCACATCCAGCCAGCATCCCTTTTTATCCGGCCCGCACAGTCTTTCAAGATTTTTATCATCAAAAAATTTACTAAAATTTACCTCAAATATATTAAAAATAGCCAGATAAGTTGTATCTTGGAAAAATTATTAATAATGAAACATATATTAAACTTGGATATTAATTCTTATCATAGGTATAAAATATATTAATGAATTTGTTTCACATAATAATGAAAAATCAACTTCATATTTGGCCCACAATCATTTTAAGTTGTGAAAATTGGCCCTCAAGTTACTTTGAGCAGTTCATCTCTGGTCTAGAGTAAAGGCCTTAACTGCCCCCCCCCTTTTAATGCCGTTACTGATTATACTTTAGCAATAGTGAATCATAAGCAAATATATATAGAGAATGCTTAGCAATTGGCTACAAATATTAGTTTTTTTTTTATCAAAGAATGTCACTTTATAACAATTTTACATCTCTACATTCTACAATAACAATAATTAAACTAAATAAATATGAAAATACGTATGTTATTATTATTGCGTTTCTCTATGTACAAATTGTAACCAATACTATAGGAATAGGTCAGGGGTCATCAAATGATAGACCGCACACACATTTTTTTACGAACCCTTATAGTCTAGTAAATAAATTCTTATATTTATTTATATATTTTTATAAATTTCGCGCCAATGGCGAATAGAGACTGTCGAGTGGATATTTAAACATAACACCTACCTATATACTATTATATTATAATAAGGATGAAATAGATTAAGTTTTAAAACATTTGAATAAAAATGTCACTTAATAATTTTATTTTACATATTAAAGTCAAAGAAGTCTGATTTTCTCAACAATATATAATACTTGTACTTATTCGAAGCAAAAAATTAATTCATAATAAAATTAAATAAATGTTTTTTTACAAAAAATAACAATATATAAAAATACAATTAATATAATTACAAAAAATATAATATAATTCAGTGCCGTGTTTATAGGGTAGGTCAAATATGCTCAATAAGCCTACCCAATTTTTATTTCACCTTTTTTTTATAATATATAAAAAATAATTTAGTAAAATATATCGGATATTACTTATGACATCTGACCGATAGAATAATATTACTAATATGCAACAGTGATAACGCAGGCGGCAGCAATCATAGATAATATATTTATTTTATTTATGGCGGCAGCTATTACTATTGGGCTGATGGAGGAGTTATGGTTTGGCATTGAAATATAATTAAGTGATAATCACTTAAGACGATTAAATGTGATGTATTATCTCACTGTTTTAGACCTTTAACCCTGACAAAATTAGTACTACATGGAATTTTCTGATTTAAATTCTGAAAATATATTAAGTTTTTGTAGGTTATTTATAAGAGAATGTTGAAAATAGGATTTTTATATTTTTTCTGAAAATATTTTCATAAATTATAATCATAATTAAATTTTTTTGTAAAATAAGGATATTTAATTTTTGGAAATTCACAAATTTGTATATATTTATTATATGAAAATAAATATAATATGAAAGAAGTATTCCCAAAATTCTCTATTAGAAAACCTACAGAATCATAATATATTTTTAGAATTAAAATTAGAACATTTTAAGTACCCTTAATTTAAGATAACGAAAAATTTAAAAGTAGTCGTCAATGTTATTGTTTTTTACGGTGTAATCAATACTTTTATTATTATTATTATACTTAATATTTTGTTATTCTATGTGTAGCAAAATATTATTTTTATTTTGTCAAACATGTATTTTAATGTGTTTATAACTTTGTGTATCTACCAGCTATCTAATATATAGTTTTGCTTTTTACTTTTTAATACTATTCATTATTAATTATCATAATAACAATAAAATAAAAATCATATAACGAATATTCGGGAATCAAAAAGCAGAGACCAAAAAACTGGGCAATGAGAAGTTGTATAAAAGCTGATTTATGTAATTGTAATTAACTATTAAAAAAGTTCGGAAGTTTAAACTTAGGAAACTTTATATAACCGGTTATCGTTTACCCCTTATTTTTAATATTTTTCAAAGAACCATTTATCAATACATATATAATTTTTAAAAAAATCATTTAATACCAGTTACCGATTCTTGAAAATTTTTTGGAAGCAGTTTTAAGCTCTGTTTACCATTACAGAAAGTACATGGACCAATATACAAAAATTCACTCCCTCTATCCTAGGCCAAATTTTCCTGCTGTAGTATATAGGTACAGAACACAACGGATATACCCAAATATTTTGAGCTGGACACGCCACTGATATAATTTTATACATTTTTATTAGAGTATGAGCTTGAATTAATTAATTTTCTAATTTTTTATTGTAAATAAATTTATTATAAGTATCTAATATATTACAAATATAATATTTATAACAATTTATTATGAAATACTTATTGAATACAATATTACATTCAAATATTCGATTATAAATTACAATTACTAGGATCTAATTATTAATATATAGGTTATGTAATTAATAATATATAGGTAGTATAATATTATTATGGATATGCAAAAAGGATATAATATTATATTATACTATTAAACGATGGTATATTAAAGTTAATGTAACTGAGTTCAGTCGATTAGTCATTTTACAAGCTAAATAAAACTGACGCATCATTAACCAAAAGTATACCATATTTTACATTACAGGGAAGTAGAGATTCACCGTCTGAGATACGAAAGCAATAGGCTCACCCCTATTTTAAAACATATACTTAAACATTAATAAAATATATTTTGAACGTACTTTATAATCTCTTGATATTTTAGTACGCACATTTTATATTATAGGTGAACCTGAGTTTTGAAACTTGCCAAAGGTTGTAGATACTTATTACAGATTCTATATTCATTTTTATACGAAAACGTTAAAAAGGAAATAGGGTCTTTGAGTAATGGTCGGTTTTTATCCTGACGCCAAATGTTTTACTTTTCAAAAAAAAAAAAAATAAAAAATCATTATAGAACATGATTTCGACATACAATCATTAGACGAATTGACCGTGATTATATAAAACTGGTTAGAATCATAGTAGACAATAAATGGGGGGGGAGGGTTAAGTATTGGCATACAAATACTAGTATTTTTACTAAAAAATAACTATAATATAATGATTATCGAATTCTAAATTCCAATATTTTTGTATATACAAAAATATGACATGTGTATAAATTGTACAATAAAATCAATAAGTGCCCACCTAAACATTATTAAAATATTTTCAAAATATTGTATGTTCATTGCTGTATTTTTTAATAATAGTAATACACTAGCCTGTCATTGACTTTTTTTTTATTATTAATATCATCCTATTATAGGTATCTCAGTATCTGCCAAATAATTAATTTTGTTAAACTGAATGAAGAGCAAAACGAACTATTGATAAAATGGATACTATATATGTATATAATAGTATATAATAATTTAAATAAAAAAAAGGCGTTTATTTTTGTAAAATCCAGTGCTGTTTATTGTTTTAGATACAGAGTGCTCTACACATAAGTGCTCTAAGTTTTAACCAGTAATGTTTTTTACAATATTTTCCTCAACACTTGTTCAACTCGTGTTAAATTATTTTCAAATAAATTATATCAGTACCTATATAATAATTATTTCTATTTTTATTGATATAAATAGGTATTATATTTGAAAATTTATTTTTATAGGAATATAAAAGAATGATATTTTGTATTTCCAATAAAACATCTAGGGATGTTAATGTTGGAATATTAACCAGTAAATGTATCTTTTTATACCTCTATAATTATACTTGTGATAGTAGGTATGTATATATATATACAATATACATACATATACATACATATATATAAGTACAAACTTATAACGTATTTAAACAAATAATGTATTTCAATAAAAGCATTTGAACACTTTTTATCAGGGACTGGAATCGAACCTAAAAGAATCGGTTCCGAACCCTAAATACTCTTAAAATATTAGGAACCGGAACCAAACCGGAACCATTATTAAATATTTTAAAAGAACCGAAACCGGAACCCGAACCTTTTTTTGAGATGAGAAATACCGAGGTTTTTTATGGTTCTGAGATTTTTATATTTCAATAAAAATTATCAAATGTATAAAATAACTTTAGAGGATGTCATACTTACATTTGCTGTTTTTGTCTTTTAAATTTCATCATTTTTTTTTTTTTATTCTCTTTACAGTATTATTATTATTATTCCTGCTTTCTTTTTGTAATATTGTATTACAAAATATTATAAATTGTATTTTATTATTATAATAAATTGTAAAACTTTAATGTTCAATGTACATTTTAATAAAATAAAATTTCAACAGTATTATCAAAAGTAAGCATTTTAAATAATTTTTTGGAACCGATAAAAATACCGGTATTAACCGGAACCGGAACCGAAACCCTAACCATTAATTTTTTTAAAACAGGAACCGGAACCAGAACCTTTAAAAAAACTGAGAACCGGAACCAGAACCAGAACCGAAAAAAACAAAAGGTATCAGTCCCTGCTTTTTATATTCTAATACTATTTTAAATACTTTTCGAACAAAATATTCGAAAATGTATTCTGAATAATTTTACTACTATACCTACTGGTTCACTGGTGTATTTGTATTTGCATAAAAATATTTTTATCACTCAACACGAATAATAATTTTCAAGTATTTGTGATAGACAATGGCGTAGCGTGAACCTTGATGGCCTTAGGGGCTATAAGAGAAGGAGGCCCTCTTTAACACAGAAATTAAATTTTAATAAAAATACGAATTAAATATTATACTTATAACTATAGGTAGTTATAACTATAGGTACTACTAACTCTAAGAGCTAATAAAAATAAAAAAATAATAATTATAAAATATATAATATATATTATAATTATTATTTATTTTATTATATTATTGTTTGTAATTTGATGTAATAGTAATTTGAAACTTAAAATTGAAATTTTTCAATGACTTCTTTTAAATTTCATTTTTGTATCCGCTTATTTTCAATGGAAATAATTGGCAAACCACTTAGCCGTTCCACGGTACTTCATAAATAACTCTTAATGATTATCAGTTTTGAGAACGATCGCTCTGCTACTGCAATTGCAATGGGTAATGTCAAGTATAAAATAAAAGCAGTGAATACATCAGGAAAGAATGTTCAATAAATGACATTTCTGCAATTTCTTTTGTTGTTTTTGACAATATCATATCCTTAAAATATGATTGGAAAGATAGTATCTGATGAACGAAATCAAGAGAAATATCTTGGTCATACTTTTTTTGTAGTATTTTTGCTATCTTGTATAGTTTCTCATAGTTAAGTTGAATTAATGAAATCGGTTGTAAGCATTTAAAAAAGTGAGAAACATAATTAAGACTTTGAAATCTACATTTTATCTCATTAATACCACGATCAAGTATTATTATTATTAGAGATATTAAATATCTCAATTTCAAATTTTTTTTTCAGGTGATTCTAACTTTTGGTCTTCACAAAGCTCATCAAAAAAAATTACGAAAAATTTTCTTTTATCATTTTTAATTCATGTGTTAATGTTTGTAGTAGTTCTGTCGCTTTATGAAGATCAATATCACTTTTTATAACAATTGTGAGAGACCATCTACTTTTCTTATTATAGTGCTTACAAATACCAATGTTAATACAATGTTAAAACTTTCAAGACTTTTGAAAATTTGTTAAAATTAACAAAATCAGAGTAGCAGTATAAATAATAATATTATATAGACGATAAAATCTACTATTAATTTATTATATTATTTTAATAATTAAGTACCTAAATCAGTATAAAGTGAATCATCATGCACATCATTGAAAAAATTTTAATATTAAATGCCTACAGTAAATTAAAATATTAACTAAAAATTAATAAGTAACATGTATTTATATGTGTCTCTCCTGATGTCTAAATATAAATAATTAATTTTGAAAAATAATTTTAATTGTTAAAAAATAAATTGAATGTATATTTAATAAGCAATATGTATCATTCATTACATTTATAATATAATCAATGATAATAGTTCATATATTATGTTTTGTATAAAAAATAATTATTACCATAAAAAGAACCTATTCATGATGTTTTCATATAAATATCATTATATTTATGCTAATTTAATTTTTAAGCAATGTTAAAGTCATAGATACAGAATATATACCTATTTGATAAGGAACTATATATGATAATATCACTAAACTAAAAAATACTGAAATACTTTTAAAGTATTCAAATAAATTTTCCAAATTCAGTTTTTGAATAGTATTCTGAATACTTTTTTACCCATTTATTCGAATAAGTATTTCAAATACAAAATAAAATTATACTTAACAAGTCATACGGCCAGTCGATTGATAATCGATTTTAATCGTTTAACCTATATAACTTTAGTAACACAACAGAGACGACGAAGACGACGTATGATGAACGCCTGTACGAATAGTATCAATTACATACAGACGTTTCGTGAGGTAAAATAATATAGTATAATCAAAATAAAATAAAATATGTTTCTGTACAGTTAGCCAATGGAGAAATGTTTTAATGTTACAACTTATAGCCAAGGCCTAGCCAAGCCTATAATATCCATAAAGTGAATAAAATTATTTTTTTAATTGGAAGGGCATAGAATGAACTGTGGAACTTTAATTATATTATTTTACGACTCAATGATTTTCATAATATTAATCTTCAATCATTTAGACAGTTTTTGCATATGGTTATTTTTTTTATTAATTTGCAGATCAAAGTTTTAAATTTATATATTTATAGATTTTATTTCTATGAAACTATTATATTTAGACTATTGTAAATTAATCTACAAAGAAATTTGTTAGTGAAATGCATTATTAGCTTATCTAGTGTTGAACATTTGGTCCAAAGGTTATTGGTAAATATATACAAGCCTTATATTTTTATCCCTCTCTCATTTTCACCAATAAACTATACGTTTACATAATTGTTATTAAAAATTTATAGTAACCAAAAATAAATATATAAAAAAAAAAAAACAAAGAATAAATATTTTTTGAAATACATGATAATATTTAGTTTCCTTATGTAGATACTTTGAATTAAATTTGCGATTTAGTTCATGTTATAAAAAAAAAAAATACACAGGCACTAACATTAAAAAATTATTTTTTTAAATTGTATAAATCCAAATTAGTGTTATAAAAGAATAAATTATTTTTACAAATTACACTATTTTAGATAATTTTATAACTTTCATGAATTTAATCTACTTTTTTAATTAATAGGTACCAGTCATATGTTATATGAAATCATTTGTATAGATAAAAAATCGTTCAACTCATATAACTAAAAAAAATTAAAAGTTTTTATACGTTCATAATCTGAAAATTTCTGTATATTGTTAGAATGGACAAATTGAACATATTACATACGATTGGAGTTTACAAATTTTTTATAGAGTATATTAAAGTCGTGCACATTATATATTAATAAATACGATTCTCAATCGTTTATTACAACTATATATTATTCATCAATCAATCTGAGAATTTGTTATTAATATTTTTTATAAGTTCGATTTTATAAAATGTTGGATTATTGTGTATACGAGTATCTATATACATTTTAATCACTTTTGAAATTTATTTACGTCTTTTCTAATAATATATATATATTTTATTTAAAAAATGTATTTATTAGTTGAACCTTTGATGTACCTACCTATATAACAAAATAATAGTTTGGATAAAATTTACTATAATGTGTGTAATATATTATATGTACAGGGTGTTATATGGTAATGTAATTATATCTATTATCTATGATAGAACTTTTTACAATAATGGAAAAATAAGAGTTCATTTCAAATAAGAATATATATATACCTATATATAGTTAATATGTTTATATTTTTAGTGTATTTTTTATTTTAATTTCAGAAAAAATGTCTTTAGTACCTAAACTAACTTTGATTCCAATTTAAATAACTTTTTTTAACATACTTTGAATGAACAAAATTAACTAGAAATTATGAATTTACTCGAATTTTGTTAACTATTAGGTATATGATTTTATAAGGTCACTTAATAATGATTTGGTTATATATATACATTTTTCACATTTTAATTTTTTTCTACGTTAAATATTAAAAAGTTCTAGCTTATGCAAAATGAATGATCGTTTTCAACTTTAAAACGCTCCGTAAACAATTAATTATTTTGAGATAGAAGCTTTTATTCTCAGGTACCTAACGATAAGTCTATAGTAGGACTTAATACTTTCTGTCCTCGGGTAGGTTTTTGCTTTTGTAATAAGCAATGATATGTTCTTGAATTCGATAAATAAAATTTTGAACGGTGTAATTATAATTAATTATTTTTGTTTTTTTTTTCTTGAGGAAGGGGACTCAAAGTGATTTCTATATATATATATATCTATATACAAACTATAGAATTAATTTGTTATCAAAAAATGTACTTTAAATGTATTATACTAGGTAACATACCCGGTTTCAACCAGGATTTTAATTTATATTTCTCTTTAAATGCATTATCACAAATTGTATTTATAATATATTCATATATATTATTTTATTATTATTTTTGAGATTAAATGAAAATTATAACCCACTTTTCCCCCTTCCTTTCGAATGAAAATAGACAGATACACCATATTATAAGTATGTATATACCTAAGTACACTGCATAAGTATTTACTCATTTTACTTACATTTATACAAAATTGCATTTTGCATGCACATTCTTATACACCGTATATAAAGTGGTTTTTTTTTCAAGTAAAAGAAACTACTGAAAAAAAAATCACAAATGACCTTTCAAAAATACTAACTAAAACCAATTTCCTATCATTAACATAAAAAAATTAAAAATAAAACATCATGATAAAATCAATACGTTGAGAATCTAATAATTTTTAAAACAAGCAAGTTGAAAAACAATGAGTCTACGGAATACAGTAAAATTTAGGATACTGGCGACTGCAGGGATAGTGACGAATGATTTCAAAATCAAGATAATCAAAGATATTTGGAGTGACGACGACAATATTAAATCTCCATAATTAATAGTTGTATAGCCAGGAAGTAGGAAGGAAGGGTTTTTTTTATGAAAACTAACTATTTATCAAAAAAAAAAAAATTAATATTAATATTTTTATTTATTCGAGAGAAATATTACAATGAGTAAATCTTAGTGAATCACCCTGTACGCATATATATATATATATTATGTATATAAATAGTACATGAAATTAAATGCACAAAAAGCAGTGCGTAGGTACTGGCGTGTAAATGTTACAGAGGTAATTATGCGATAATTAATATATATACCTATGCGAAAATATACGTAAACAATTATGTTTTCAATCATGTACGCAATACGCATAATAATAAGTAATATTATATGCGAATAATAATAGTACTATAGGTATATTTCAGAGAGTTATTATTGTTTCCGAGTACAATTCAAAGTAAAAAGACACGTTTAAATCGGTTATTTTTCAACGCCCGGAGAAGTGCCGCCATAATATAGCATAACACAGCTAGTGTATGAGAAAAAAAATTTTTTTTTTTTATAATCATCGATTTCGTAAAATAAAAATAACAACAACAATAACATACCCCAGACAATATGTATGAATTCGCTGACAAATCGTTTGCCCGAGTCAAAGTTGCCTTATGGGCGTTCTATCCGGACACCGCGACCGGTCTAATGTTACACATATGTGGGTATACGATATTATATAATAATAATAATAATAATAATATTAAAATAAAGAATTCGTTTTCTGGCCAGCGTTCGTCCGTCCAGCCGGCCAGTTACAGTGAACGGGGACTTAACTACAGGAAATGACAACATCGATGATGAGGTGTCTAATGTATATACGAACGTCTCGAAAATCACAATTTTTCGCTGACTGTTAATGCGAACGTCCGTATAATCGATACGGTCGAACGACCATTTATTATATTATAATAATAATTTTCAATTATTATTTTATCATATTATGCATAATATACGTGTATACTTGTATAGGATAAACGTTAGTTATTATTATATTCATTTTTTAGTAATATGTTTGTTATTCGGCTAGTTTCACTAATATAAATTTTTTTAAATGATTTAACTTATTGTTAATTGTATACCTATTCAAAAATTTTGCATTTTACCGATGTAATAGCTATTTTGTTGTTACAGGTGCCATGAAACTTATTAATGAATTCTATTTGTAACGGCGTTTTTGTAGAATCAAAGGCTGTCGACATCACATGGATTTATCCGAAGATACACACAAAATCATACTAAAATAATGAAATAAATAAGTTCGGAAGCCCATCTGACAAACGTGCTATCAATTAATGGTTTCTAAACAGATTTTAAACAATTTATTATATAATATGCTAACTCCGAATAGACGGGTTTTTTTGGAAGAGAAAACTTTACGCTTTTTATTTAATTCCGCTAACCGTTTTCCGTACTGGCGGCCGAGTGGGTATTTTCTTTTTCATTTTTATCGCAGTCGTGCTTAGGATTTACGATTTTTCCGTTTTCCGTTCGTCCGAAGACGCGAATTTAGATACATACCGTATAAGCTCTGTATCACTCTATAGATCGCATGGAAAAAAACCGTCTTATCACCTAAAAATCCCGAAATCAGCATTTGCGAACTTTTTCCAACATTTTACGAGGCTGTGGAGGTGGTATTCGAATTTCCCAGACGTTTTAAAGCCCGACTGCATATTTCTTTGTCTACAAGTCGTCCCTGTACGACCGGAGATGTTCGTTCCGAATATGTGTATAGGTACATATTTTATGAGTCGAAATACGGTATCGTCTGTTATCTGAATAGTTTAAATACGAAAAATATCAACCATATTATCATCCGAGTAAATAGCTTAGTGTAAAGGGTGTCGATTGTTAAATGAACTTTCGATACGGGTACACCCGTTCGAATTCCATTCAGTGGCGCACACTTATTTTCTGCAAGGGGTATCAGCATATATTTACAACAAACACACACCTATTAAATATATCCAAATAATTTCTGTAATCAATTGTGTTACTTTATATGTTGTTTATCTTATAGTTTATCAACAAAATATTGAAATAATATTATTCTACCACCCACCACCCATTATTATAGCGGTTTCGACTAACACCCCTGTACCTCTCCATTGGTACCATTGATTCCATTATGCCTATTTGATTTTTTTCGCCTTTTTTTTTCTCGATCTCGGCGTCCGTGAAAATAACGAGTGCTTAATGTTTATCCGATATATGCGATATGTGATAAAATCTTAATATATTTTCTTATCGTTGCAACTTTTATTATTAAGTATTTATTATATTTTTTTCAGTTAGTTTGAACTACGTATAATATTGTACAGAGTATCTATTATAATACCCTGTGGCAAATTCGTATTTTTTTCAGACATTTGTAGATTTCCATCTGGGGACAATAGTTTTATAAAACACCGAGAACTGTAAGTCCAATCGACTGATTCACATATTAGATACCTTTACTATATTTTTGTATATATCATAGTAATGAAATTCAAATCATCTGACTTTCGTAGTATTTTTCACAATTGTAATTATATTTATATTAATACGTTTGGGTGAACCTTTATCGAAAGGACTTTCAAACATTTCCGCAAATATAAAAACTTGAGAACGATAAGTACGACCGAATTTACATATATAGAGTAGGTACCTACTATATTATATTATTGTGGAATTTTTCAAAATTGTTATTAAATGTAATTTATGCATGTTGTGTGAAACCCATTACACTCGGGCGAGAACCGAGCGAAGCGAGACTCGAGTTCTTATAAAAATCTGAGAATAGTAAGTTCGATATATTTTTAAATTACCTATCTATTTTGTCAAACTACAACAGAAATATTTTATGTGTGAAAGACTATCTTCTAGAAAGCGAACGCCAAATTTCGCCGCAGGCGAAATATTTTTAAAATGAATTAATTTTATTATTATCATTATTATTTCTCAAGAACTTCGGTCATCGACTATTCAGAATCCCGATAAAGTATAAAATATAAGGTGTACGAATTACACTAAAAGGTAATTCCACTTATGTGGTGTTTCACTCAAAAAAAGTTACACTTACAAGGAGTCATATTCAAATGGTGTTAAAAATTCAAGGTTTTGCACTCAAAAATATGTTGAACTTACAAGTAGTCTCACTTAAATGGAATTACACATACAAGGAGTTACACTTACAAAGAGTTCCACTGAAGCTAGTAAACTATAATTCCATAAATAATTTCCAAAAACATTTTGTTTAAGATACCGCTACACACAGCCGATTTTAAGGGGTTTCGTATATGCAATTTTTATGAAATTTAAAGAATAAGGAAAATCTAATAATTTAAAAATATTTCTTTGTTAGTACCTACTACTTTTATTTTTATGTAATCTCAATATTTGTTTAAAATAACCATCTAATACTTATCTTCGTACTTCGGCGTTTATGTCTTTTAGAATGATCATAGCTCATTAATATTGGTACCAACTAAAAAAAAGAGAACTCTTTCCAACAACAGTTATTTTAGTAATTTACTTAGTATCTATATAGAATTTAGAATATTGCATCTGTCTAACAATTATTTATCTTTGGACGAAGTACCTACTATAAGCACGCATAAAATACTTATAAATAAGGTTATACATTTAAAATTTAATTATACGAGTATTATATAATTATAATAATATAATATACGCCATCGTAAAAATATTTTTCTCATTAAAGATTAACTAACGGAAAATTAATATTTATACTTTTGCATTTATAAATGAATCGGTTCCATGGTGTAATGGTTAGCACTCTGGACTTTGAATCCAGCGATCCGAGTTGAAATCTCGGCGGAACCTATAATTTTACATTTTTATACGTTTTAGATTTGCATATTTATAATTTAAATGAAATAAAAACACATTTTTATTTGATTCGAATTAAAAATATTCATTTTAAAACAATTTGAACCCATCTTCTTTGATTATGTACTTCCCGAAAATGCTGAGCAAATTAATGATTTTTTTATAATTCAGTAAGTTAAATAGAAAAAGTTTAAATATAACATTTGGTGTAGTTATACAGGTATAATGTATCTATTATTCTTTTGGAAAAACTGTTATTTTTAATTTTAAGCTCTTTAAAATTTTTAAAAATCGTTATTATAATATTATTGAAAATACTACAATGTATTTTATTATATTATTTATATTATTGTATAATATAATGTGTGTATATATTATATAATGTGTATAATTTATTATATATATGTGAGATTGTGAAAGGCAACAAATATTAGAGGAGGTATATTCTGAGGTAAATTGCCATTCTGTATAAGAAGTGTGCTCGGTATTATGGGTTTGATGCAGCTCAGATTCTAACAGACTTATAAGCGCGTATGGAAAGAAAATGAAGTTAATTTGAGTAATAAAGAAGGGTTCGCTATAACAACCAGATAACTCCATTTTCCATTTTATAATAAAAACTATTTTAATGAAATATATTTCATTTTATACATTTCTTATTCTTTATACTATTTATAATATAGTTATTGCGTCATATGAAATCCAATTATAACATATACATAGTAGGTATATTTCATTTCTAAAAAATAATTAAAAAGATGTCTAGTTTTTATATTGGACCGTTTAATTATTATTTGTAATTTTATTTTATTATTATTCTAATAAACTTTTTTTTTGCACCACTACGTTTAGAATACGTTTCAGGTGAAGCATTTTATGTACGCGTACACACGTCTATGTCATATGTTATCATTAAATTACCATTTTTACTAATTAAATAAATTAATCTAATTTTATACAATTGAAAACATAAATAGTACGCTTGAGTAAAAAAAAAACCATTTAATAGAGAGTGGAAGCACTTAACTTAACGGATAGGATATTGGATGGTGGCTATATTGTATTTAAAAGAAGTGAAATCTTTTTTTTTTTTTCTTTAAATACTTATTTTATGTAATACACTGATAAATGATTTTTTTAAAAATAAATATTAAGTAGATCTATATTATGTATACGTAATAAAAAAATAAGTACCTAAATACTCTGAAAATGTCAAGTTTTTAGATCCATTTTCGGAGTTACAAAGATATATTAGGTATACTAAAATATTAAATGATTTACTACGTAAACGTATATTATACGTAAAAATTTACGACTTAGTATATCATGTTGGGACATAGCCCCCCACGGCATTTGTTCACGCTACGCCTATGATGGTTATAAATAACCCAAAATATGAAAAAAAACTTTGAACATTTTATCTTCATCAATAAATATAGTATTAAATTGCATATATTTCGTGTAGGTTTTATGACTTTTTAATTATTATTTTTACAATTACGAAGAAATATCAATAAATGTATTATATTATATGTACTAATGTTGGTATGGTTATAAATATTGGTTTCGACATTTTATGGTGCTAATTAAATTTTAACTACATATTTATTTTATTTTAAATATTATATTATTTATATATAGGTAAATTTTACTTTGTAATAATAATAATATTAACATAGTCCTAAGCATGAAAAACAGAAAGGAAAATATTAACTTTGAAAAAAAAATTCTGGCCGCAGTTTTCATGATATAATATACAAAATATCTTGGGTACAATTTCAAATATTTATAAAATACTCAAGCCGCAAAACTAAATATGGGTCTCAATTTTTAGCTATTCATCCATAAAGTTACTCTATGTGGTCTAATATGGTAGGTATACTACTGGTGTATTTTAAAACTTTAAAGATATTCTGGTCAAAAGTATATTTTGAATACCTATTGAATTTTATCCTATAATATCATTAAATATTAAAATAAAAATCTGTCAATTTAAAAATTAACCCTCATATCTCCTTTCAGATATTAACGAGAACATACGACAACACTGACAGTAGGAAAAAAAATAATAAATTATTAAAGGTTTAAATAACGAGTCAAAAATAAAATACGAAAAAATACACATTATGAACTTATATATTTAAAATTAGATGGTTATGTATTGTTAATAAATAAATATTTATTCAATTAATACAAAATCAATGGATTAAATTATCTTAATTCTTAGAATAATTTAAAAAACAAGTTTTGTACCTACAAAATGTATATTTACCTTGTATTTTAAAGTTCGTTAGTATTACCTATGTAAATATAAATATATAAAAATAACAAATTTCTAAGAACATTTATTTATTTTTAAAATTAAAGGTATAGAGGCAAACTTTACGTTTTACGGTAGAAGATTGTCATTTGAAAAATGTTATGAAAAATATCATGTTAGGTGGTTAATGTATAAAATAACAAGAAGAATTCTTTCGAAAATATAGTCTAGGCACACTCCATTATAATTGGGAAATGAACCAAATGATTGATAGGTATATAAAACCTATTTTTTTGTTAAAAAACAAAGGATTACACGTGTTATAATAAGTGTTAAATCCACACCACACCATTGCGTTATTACCATATATTGACACTGTTAAGTTTACATACGGCTTCTATATGTGTAGGTGTTTAAAATTAACATCTATATACTTGCAGAATTAAATGTTTTTGTAATTTTTTTTTTTTAGCTGTCAGAAAATATACTCATTAGATTGATTTTAGTGTTTTGTGATAACTGGAATCGTTAACGAAGTATAAAATATATAATTTTTGTTTAGGAACCTAACAGTCTTAGGTAGATACATTATTTTATTATGGGCAAATATTTTTTGCACTGATAAAAAAAATGCATTTTAGATTTTGAGTGTAGCGATGATTGTATTAGTTTTACAATGATGTGTTTTTTAATTTATTTTATTTATGTAAGTATATACCTTTTCATATGCAATTTTATGAGAGAAAGAGTAAAATAAATGGTTTTTGGTATTAAGATTTTTGATAGGAAATTTATTCTATAGTTGGTACTTTATAAAGGTTGATTTTTGATTTTCTAAGTAATTTTCGAAAGCATAACGAAAAAATACTTATTCACGAAAAATTGTTAATTAATTCAAAAAATTACTTATCACTATAGTACACAATATCTGTGTTTAATTTTCAATGTGATACCTAGAATATCTATTAGTAGATATATTTTATTGCTTGTATTTACTACCAAAACAATGTTTACTCTAGAAGAAAAAAATTACATTATATCAAAACTGTCAACTGTATTAATTGTATTTTTATTATTAAAAAGTATAATAACGTAAATACAATATGATATAACTAGAAGTATTATTATTTAATTTTAATTTTTTTAAAGTAAAATTAATAATATATTAATAATTGTGTATATATTTAGATGAGTTTTCAAAAATATTTTAAATGTCATTTTATCGCGTATGATTATACATACCTATATTTTGTATCTACACATCGTTTGATTGATTTTTATATTATTTGATTTACAAAATAAGTAGTTTCAATAGTTATATTTGTAATTATTTTTATTTTATTAATATTATACTGACAGAAAATATCTAATGCTCCAGTGTTCTGAAATTGTATAAAAACACGTGATTATATTGCCAGTGTACATCTGTTTAAATTTTACTACGGACACATAAACATCCACTATTGTCACTATTTACCATTAACCTAATTTTATTTTACCCTTGACGATGTTCAAAAAAAAAAATCCTTTATTACGATTATCATGTGGCCGTCCTTGGACATACTATTTACAATATCATTCGATCCCTGTGACCGTATTACGTCTGTACCGTAGACTGGTCACAATTTACAATTTTTTTTATCGGTCATATATTCTTATTTTTATGTATATACTTTTACTTATAGAAAACAACGGCACGTATTTGTTTTCAACATGAGTGAGACGATTTCTCTATAGTTTGTATGTACTTTATAATATGTAATAAGTATACATAACAGCAACCATACCTTCAACGATTATTTTATCTACTAATTTGTATTATTCAAATTATTTGTCGTTTTGACACATTTCTAAATGAAACATTTCCTTTTTTTATATAGTCCCTCATATATTGCTGAGATGCCTTGTAAAAAAAACACCGATGGTACATCATGGCGATAATAATATATAGTGACACATAGAGAATTTCAATATTATTTCATTATAATATTATATAGGTAGGTATATTATTATATACCTACTCGTATATTAAATACTACATATAATATTATGTAATATATACCAGGGAGTAAAAATGGGTTAATTTATTTCGGATTTCATATTACAGATTGAAACCAGGTTTCGATATTTTCTGGTTTTAGATTTCGTGTCTGAAAACGGTTCCAAGTTTTTTCGGATTCCGTGTACCGGGTCCAAAACCGGTTTCGATTTTTTTCGGGTTTCAGTTAATGGTTTGAAAACTGTTTTCCAAATTTTCCAAGTTACTCGGTTTTAAAAACCGGTTTACAACCCGTTTTGACTCCTTGATATTTATCTATATTTATTAGGGGTGTATTTACGAGGTTAACTAACCCTCTTCCCCCACATTTAAATGAATTTAGTAAGCACAACATTTTTTTACTCTAAACACCATACAAAATATTTTTAACTTATATAAATTACTAATTCAATATCATTGTAATTTAAAAGTTTTATATGTCAATTATGACGTCTTTTTTCATCCACAAACTGTCAAATAAATACCTACATTAAAATTAGATAAAACATTTATCATGAGTAAAAATAAGATTTTATTTCACTCCAACTATTGTCATGCATACAAATTAATTAGGTAGAAAATAAGTAAGTAGTTACATATATTTTAATTACATATAAATTATAACTATATAATTTAATAAGTTTACAGTTCACTGACTACATAGTTGAATTAAAAAGTTATCAAAAATTTTAATCTTACTGATAAACTAATTAATAAATATTACACTTTATATTTTAAATGTTATTTTATAATATTTTTGGAATCAATAATAACACCATAAAGTATAAATAAAGTGTCATGCAAATATTAAAAAAGGTGGTATAAAGATAAAAACTTAATTTAATTTTTAATTTGAATATTAATAAAACGTTTACTTTTAAATATAAAATAGTAATTTGTTCAAAATGTTTAATGAATTTAATATACCTATAAAAATATATTTCAATTTCGACTGAAATACAACGAATTGGGAAAAAAATTTTTTTCTATTATCTACGTGTTAACTTTTTAATTAAATGATTATACAAATTGAACGTAAAACGGTTAAAAAATAATTATCTACCTAATTGAGTTAAAACGTTTTAAATAAAGAATAAATCTTTTAACTTGACTTTAACTTCGGAACTAGTTTATGCGCACCTTTATAAAAAATATTTACGTTCAATTGAATTTGTTAGATACATTTTTTTTTTTTTTTGTAGTAGGTATACCACATTTAAAGCATTTAAGAGTAATACATTATGTTTATGTATAATACACTAATTTGTTTAAAATCCTTTTTTAGTTTTGATTTAGATTTTTTTTTTTCTACAACAGACACATATTGTCGATTTTATTTTTACCTGTATACACAGCTCACATATGTATACACTGACTTGTTTGTAAATTAAACTTTAGAAACGTATATCAAGAGAGGGAAAAGGGTCGTCGAGTGTATGGGTCTGCTGCAGAAGCCGTATACGACGATATAGGTGCTGAAGCCTTGTTCGTAAATCGCGTTAAGCACACACTTTCCAGTATAATTTTTCACACACTGACACACACCTGAACGTGTAGTGTAATAGTCTTCAACGATATGTCCAAAGTAGGTATACACCCGGAAAACAATCGCGTGAGACTATATCGGATTTTGCTTGTAAGCCATTCGGCAAAACAAAACGAAAAGAGCAAAAACTTTATAACTCATCATCGATTGGAACGCAATATATGAAAGGATAATATTATATATATATATATAATAGGGAAATACTGTCTGGTTGTTTTTTTTCATATGATAAGAAGGGATAATTCCAAATATGCAATCACGTCACCGTAACGGCTGAGAGCTTATATGTCTGTATATATATATATATACATATACATATACATATACATATACATATACATATACATATACATATACATATACATATACATATATATGTAACAGCTCGGATATTTGTTCGACTAAAAACATTGGACGAACGGAAAAATATGACCGAATAAAAATAAAATCGATTTATACTGATATATTACGTTTAAATCGACTTAATGTAATATAGAACAATTTAATGTCATAGACATTTTATTTTATGGATGTATAACTGTGTAAAAATTATACCTAGTAAAAACATCTCTATTTAGGTTCCTTTCTATAATATTGTAAATTGTAAATCCTGAATTTCAAAATATGGAAAAAAAACACATTTGGACCAATTAGTAAAAATTTGATTGGCCCAAATGAGTTGATCCCAATATGGGTGTCGGATTCATTATACTTACCACACTTTTAAAACAGTCCACAAACATTTCATTTTCCTCATAACATAAGTCAATTTTATTCTTCTTACTAAAATATTATCAGGTAGAAATAAGAATTAATATAAACCAGGAAAGATTTTTACCTATATAGTATATAGTTGTAAAAAATAGTTAAAATACTTTCAAAACGTATTTGAAATATTATTTAAATACTAATTTTTAAAAACAAAATGATAAATCAAAATCAGATTTAGTATTAACTATTCATTTTTGTAGATAATAATTAGTCATTGAGCGTTAAAATCATTCTTCGTGTTCTCCAAAGTAAAAAAAAACCTTAAAAAAAGGTGCATTTTGCTTGTCGGGTGTCAGTAGGAGTAAAAACATTTCGTTTATCGGATAGGATATTCTTGGTGGATGTATAGCATTCAAAAATAACTAACAATAAATTTTATTAAAAAAAAAAAACAATTCTGTGTAAAGTTTCGGTGTATTATACATAATTATTAATATTAATGTTGTTATTCATTGTGTTTAACATTATATCGCAAGAACAATCATAGAAAAAAGTATAACTTAATATGACCTTATCTACATTATAAAATAAAATATTCATTTATAATAGGTAGCTTGATTTAATATAGGTACATAACTATTACTGTCAAGTATACATATAAGTCAGTCTTGTAAAGTATTTGAGAAAATATATTTAAATACTTTTAAAATACATTTTAATTAAAATATTTTCAAAGTATTTGAAATACTATTCCATTGGTATTTTTACTACAAATACTTCTGAATACAATTTCTTATAATAAGTACATTGAGACTCAATTTACATGGATTTGATTCGTCTTATAATAATTTTATTATTAAGTATATTATATTATAAATGAATATTTAATAATAAATATAATAAATAATATTAAATAACACTGGGTACCTAACACGGTATCCAAAATATATGAAAAATGTTGGTAAAAATATTAATTAATTTTCAAAATATTTTAAAAATTAAATTTTAAATGTTTGTAATAATTTTAATATTTATTATATTATTACATAAAATAATTGAAAATTTATAGTTGAGTGATAGAGAGATTTTTAGACCTATAAAAAATATAATTTAATTAATACAACTGTTTTAAAAATAAATTTAAAACTGTAAAAATGTACAAAAGTATTTTTATTTAAATACATACCAAGCATTTGTGTTTGTTCTTAAATACTCTTTTAAAAAATTATTTGAAGTACGTCTTAAATACTTTTTATGTCAATGTATTTGTATCTCTATTTAAATACAAATTTAAAAGTATTTTTTACAAGACTGCATATAGTACATTTTATTTTGAGTTTAGTTCCTATTTTGGTTATTAAACTAACAAAATTGGTTGGTAAAATGAGATTTTAAGACCTGAAAAAATTTAATATAACGTTAGTCGTGCATTAATTTAACTAAATTTACATAATATTTTGTTCGTTTTCAATATTATATGTCATAAACTGAACATTCAATATAATATACTGTATAATATTATGCAGTACCTAATAGTAATTGTACTTACATGAAACTGAGCTATTTTAAATATATAATATTACGTTTTAAAATAGGTATGCATAAGGTCACACTAAATCATATTTATTTCTACATTTGATCTTCAGTGTAATGTTAAACATAGGTATAGGTACTGATAGTAGGTATATAATTAATATTAAGAGTTATGTATACTACACCGAAGCTATACGCTCAGAATCGTTTTATCGAATGCAATGATTTATCATTGCTTTCAAATGCAATACATCCACCAATAGTATCCTGCCCAGTAGCGAAGTGCATGCACCCATACTGACACCCGACGAGCGAAGTGCACTTTTCTTTTTTTTTTTTTTTTCAACCCGAGGGTCGGTTTATAACTCCAATTATCCATTCTGACCGATTGCTCGCATTTTCTTTAAGTTCCTCAAATGTTTTGACTTTTGCATCACATTTAATTTGTCCCATATAAGAGTTTCGCGGACGTCCTGCAATTTTCTTTCCTTCTATCATACCCTCTAATATTATATCATGCATCTCTTCTGGGTGTCTCAAGGCATGTCCAACCATTTTCCAACGCCTTGCTCTAATCTTATCTATGAGTGTACGTTTTTCTCTCACAATACTGAGTACTTATTCGTTTGTTTTCCGCTTTATCCAACTTATCTTCTCCATACGCCTCCAACATCACATCTCAAACGCTTCTAGCTTTTTCTTCTCGGTATCATTTATTACCCATGTTTCGCCGCATCCATATGTTGCAACATTAATAAGTCTCTTCTTTATATTAAGATGTATCTTTTTTTTGAAGTGAGTAATTTTCGTTTTTTACTAAAGGCTGTTTTTGCTAATGTTATGCGTTGTTTTATCTCTGGTGCACTCTTACCATCAGATGTGATTTTGCTCCCAAGGTATACCATTTCATCTACTTGCACTAGTTTTTGGCTGTCTATGTATACATCGGCTTTTATTTTGGGGTCTTTGGCGCAGACTAGAATCTTCGTTTTTCCACTATTTATTTTCATTTCTGATGTTTTAAGCACTTCATTCATATTTTCTTCAACTGCACGCTGTATGTCCCCTTCGCTCTCTGCTATTACTACAATGTCATCTGCAAATCGTATCATTGGAACCATTTCTCCACCAACTTTAATTCCAATATTTAGTCTTGTTAGCTTTGCTTTCACTGTATTTATAAATTTTTCGACGTATCAGTTAAAAAGTGTAGGTGATAACGTACAACCTTGTCGAACTCCTTTTTTTATTTGAGCGTTAGCAGTGATTTCTCCTTTTGAAATGCAAGCTGTTTGATTTTTGTAGAGACTGTGAGTAATTCTTAGGTCATGCTGTTCGACACCTATTTCTTGTAATGTGAGCAGCATTTTATTCCAGTTTACATTATCGAATGCCTTTTCCAGGTCTATGACAGCCAAATATGTAACTTTATTTCTATCGATCTGTTTTTCAATTATCACTCGTTTATATATAAATAAATATTATGACATTCTATAGATATGAATTAATCTTTTACATTTTTGGATATTTTAAAATATTCTAATGTTAAATACAAAATTACTATAATTATATTTTAACTTCATCTGGAATATACCTCAAATATTTATCAGACATTTATTTTAAATTCCGAGCGATACTAAAAAAAAAAAAAAGGGAATTTGAAGATTATTAATCAAACCACCTGACATTCAGTCGAATAGCCTACGTAAAACTATAGGTACTTTTTAAAAACATTTCTATATTGTTATCATGTGATTGAACACAGAATGAAACAAACAAAGTATAGATACATCAACCACCAAAGACAACAGACATTATTGTTCTTGAACATCCAACGTGGAAGAAGAATAGAATGGACCATCGACCAGTAAGTAGTCAAGACGTATAAAGAAAGTGAGTATAGTGACTCGAATAAGGGTACAAGGGTATTTTCGCTTTTCAAAATAAAAGTTCGAAATATTGGAGTCTGATCGTTCGGGTTCGCGGGAACAGATGGACTTGAAACCGATTAGAAAATACATAATGATAATAATTTGAAAATGTCGGTATTGGAGTGTTTGGCTTTTGATGAAAATGCATTCGTGGAAATCAACCATGTTCTATAATCCGCAGAAATGTGCATCTATCAAATGTCATTCGATATACATAATATTCCCAGTAGAAGCAGTGAATAGTCGTCAATCGAAACTTTTGCGCTACAGTTTACATCAATAATAATCAGTGGTTTGGATAGAAGTCGTATACGCATTATAGAACTTTAACAATTTGAGACCATCAATCCCATTAACGAGACGAATGTTTTTTGTTTTTCTAGTTTTGTATAATATTATGTACAGGTATTAAATTTTGTCTATACCGATATAAAGCTGAACTCCTCGTTCAGCAAAATACAATTTACTCGAAAACTTATGAATCGACATTAAAATTATAGAAGAAGAATAATATTTTATAATAATAATGTTAACATCCCATTCAATAAAAATATTCGAGACAACAATTGGTACGGTAATTATTCGATTTTTTTAAAACTTCTATTTATTATCTTATTGTTATTATTATTATTTTTTTTTGATTGAAAAAATTACCCATTTGTTTCTTCATAAATTTATAGTAAATTACTTTATTTTATTAGTTTAAAAAAAATGTCTTGCATACTTTTCTCTTCGATCTAATGTGTCGATTATACAATATTGGGTCTCTGATTTAGGAACTTTGTAAAAAAATAATAGGTACCTACGGTAAGATTATGACATAAAATTAGGAAAATTTGAAAAATTACCTCATAATTGTTTCAGATTTTCGATTGATTGAATAATGGTTGACCTTATATATTGTCTCAAAAATGACCGGATTTTTCAATTTTACCTAATTGTCTCAATTACATTGATTGTGTATAGTCATCTTATTTAAATTAAAAGTATTGTAGTAAAACTGGCGGATTACGACAATAATATAGGTAATATATTAAACTTGGAAAATAAATGCGAAACGTGTTTTCGATTTCCCGAGAGAAATTGTATATAAATTCACTGTGTCGAGTACAAACACGACCTTCACGACAGTTTGTGCACTTTTGTCATCTTCTGAACTAAGAAAACGAGACCCCGTATGAAACTTGTGAAACTTACGACATACACCACTTACCGTGATACACGTCCTCTTAAGTTTATCTTATAAACCTCTATACGTACAAAAGACGTGAAAAACGAAATCGTCAAGGTATATATTATATACGATATTATGATAAAGCTCGGTGGCGGATCTGGGAGTTAAATGTAAGTTGGAAAACTCATAAAAGGACCTTCCGATGTTTAATTAAAATAATACATACTAATATAATGTGCGTAGGTACATATGCTTAGAATTCCAAATGGGTTAAAACTTAATTAAATATCTTTAAAATAAAAATTGAAGAGCTATTATTATGACATTCGAGCGCCTACTCCATGACTTATATAATTGAGAGTTTATATAGGTACATGTTATTGTTGAGTGTGATATAAAAAGAAAACTCGCCAACTTCCATGCGAATTACAGTAAACAATGCAAACTTTTACATTGAAAGAGATAATAAAAATTAGCGGTAAAAATCAATGTGAAGATTTCGAACTAAACGTTATTGGGTAGGTATTAATTTTCACACGGAATAGTAACTATTTAGAATAACGTGTTCACGAAAACGTTTAATAATGTAAATTTAAACGTCAAAAATAAAATAATTTTTCGACAAATTTAACAAATCGTCTTAGTCCTAAAACAACATATATATATATATATATATATATATTCGTGTTCCTAATATTTTTTCGTACAAACAATACAATATCAACATTTATCGAGAAAAAATACTAACAAAGGTCTTTATTCTATTACAGGTACCTGCAGTAGTACTTTCAAAAGCGACCGAGTTCGCATAAACGGGAGACGTTGTACGGGAACGAAATGCAATTTCGAAACGAACAATCACGTCTACCATAACGATATTATGGTAAATAATAACCGTTTAGTCCGTTTGATTAGGTACACGTCTTGTAGAACGGTAAAAAAAAAAAAAAAAATTCTGTAATATCGTGTATTATGTGTGATTAAGCTTTTCGAAAATATTTTTACCGTATAGGTACATAGGTCTTTGTATGTATATACTTACATACGATATAATGTATAGAGTAATAACTATATGGAAAACCGGATTTGTTTATATTACTTGCGTGTACCCATATGGATTTTGGAGTGTACTATTATAATATTCGGTTGTATAATGAAAACATTTTCCTTAGTTTTTTTATTATCACTAATCTCTATATTATATTATATTGTATCCTGTAAGAATACATAGTATTTTGAATTTCTATACAAATACCAAATGCATTGGCGGACTGGCTAAATTTTACTTAGCCCGCTAAATAAATATAATATTTTATTTTTATGTATTTATAAGTTAATGTTAATTATCTTAAACACATACGTATGTGGTACACAGTGTATAAACTTCAATTTGAAAAATTCAATTACATTTAAAATTTAAATAACAATAATAATTTACGTAAGACTAAATTTGCTAGAATAGCATTACCTACACTTTGAAATGCGTCATAATTCAATTTGAGTCAAATTATTTATTAAATGTATTTTAAAAATTTTTTTCAAGACTATCTTAACGACTTAGTATTATACTGAATATGTTATGTACAAATGAGAGATAGGTGAAATCGTTTTGATTGAAAATTGAAATATTGTTTTTCTATATAGTATATTAATTAAATAATTGAGCAATATTTTTAAATTATAATAATTGCTTCAGCAACATTCTAAACTTGAATTATTTCATTGGAAATTGTTATTTTTAAATATTTCATCGTAAAATTTAATTGATGATTTAAATATTTTAATAAAATATAAACAATTTTCTCAATAATTGTTGTATACAATTAAAATATAAAATTTTCATACAACGTTAATCAGAAAATGTTTGTACGATGTTATTCATGAAAATATGTTTGTACAATTTTAAGCATAAATGTGTATACAATATTGTTTATTATTCATGAAAGGGATCTACAACGTTATTTATGAAACGTTTCTCCAATATTATTTATAAAACGCTCGTACAATAATAACCATATAATATTTACATAATGTTATTCATGAAACATTTCTACAACATTGGTCAAGACATTTTTCTACATTGTTTGTATTAAATTGCATTAATAAGAAAAATGTAAAACTAAATTTTATGAAATATAAAACTATTATTAATATTACTATAAAGTAGTTATTATATTGTTAAAAATCTCGTAGTTATTTATACAATAAATTAATTTTTAATAATACATTTGATTTTTAAAAACTATTTCATCAGATGTTTTCTCAAATGTTTATTCAATATTATAAATTAACAGTTTTACATTCTCGTATGTCTCAAAACTAACATACGCAGGTTTGTACGTTTATATGTTAGGGCAGTGGAAATGGTTTTTGATATCTAAGACAATCATAGCTACAAAATGATTAGACGGGTTTGGTATTTATTGGTGGTTTGTACCAGAGACCAGACGCCACCAGGAGAAAAATCTCGTTGGGAGTCGAACCGGGGATCTCGTGCACCAAAATACGAATTTCGACCATTCGACCACATTCGATTTTCATTCTACATATTATTGTACATTATATTTTATCTTCCGAGCTTTGTGGTCAATTTATAGTGCCTGGTTATAATAAAAATACCTAGATGATAAATTATGGTAAGTGTATATTTTAATATTTTTAACTTTTAAAGGTATAATATAATCTTTCGTCTTAACTTTAAAGCAGTAAGTCACCACAATGACTATTATATTATAATGCATTTTAAAATATGAAATATCGTCCAGATTTGAGAGGAAAACGAAATTCATAATAATAAATAGCTCGAAATATATTTAATAAATTAAAGGAACTCAATCATCTGAGGGCTCAATCGGCGATCACCGTCTCACCGACGTAGCCAGGCCTCCATTGACCAAATGTGTGTATACTGTTTACAGGGCCGGTGTGAAGAAATGTTTATGAAGGGGGGGGGATTTCAACTTTTTTTTAATTTGGCGATCAATTGCCAAATAATTTATAGTTTGCCAACTAAATTCCGAAATACTAAAAATAAATTCTGATTTTGCTGACTAAATTTATAGTATATCAACTTTCTGTTTTTGTCGACTGAATTTCATTTTGCCAAATACTTTCCAGTGGTGGAGAAGGGGTGTCTCACCCCTCCCCCCTCCCTCCCCCTATATCTGGTCCTGATTGTATAGATTAAAAAATAAAATAGATAAGTATTGTCATAAGATATAAGATGAACACAAATTGAATTTTATTGATATTATGGCCATGCTGTTTGTCAGAATTTGTGTAAGTCTATTGATCACATGATTTGACTCAATAATTATAATAAAATTTTTTTTTTCATTGTGTTTAGTTTCAGTAGCAGTTTAATTTCAGTTTTATATACTAATACAACTCGATAATATAGGTAGGATTAATTTCCACGGCCTCCAAATTGGAAATTACGTGTCCGGTCATTTGTGTGTCAATATTGACAGAGTTACCCACAAATCATATTTAAGGGTCATCTAATGACATCTCAAATTTGATTTTTCACATTGCCAGCTTGATAATTAGGATTATTATATATTCTTGAATATTTTATTATAACTTAGGTTTTTTGAACGAGAGCGATAAGTGCCTATGATTTTGGTGTGATATGCAAAATTAAATGACAAAATGTAGGTAATTTATACAATATAAAAGACTAGTTTAATGTTTAACATTAAAAATGTTTTAAAATAATCTTATTTACTAAGAGTAGATTTCGATATATTATATGTTACCTGCAATAGTTAATAATATATTATAGTTGTTTCTGTACGTGGTTTTCATTGTATGCGGCGAACATAAAATTAACCACTATAATAAAATAGCGTAATAATTTGTTTAAAATTTGCTTCCATATCACACGATTCTAAGGAGTATTATACAGCTTTTTTTTTTTTTTGGCTTTATGTTTGTTTAAATCGTACCTTATCATTAGTAATTCGTATGAAAAGTATACGGGGAGCTACACATATTACACATACCTGTAAATACATATAATAAATATATATAATACGTGTATCAATGATCAATATTTTTAACCTTGAAAATATTTATATTTTTTACTCAAGTAGATGATTTTTAAATCAGAACGTCGCAACAAGTAAATCTATTTTAATTAATAATTTTTTTCATTTTCCAAAACTTTTACAAAGAAATGGCGGACATTTACGTAAAACAATTATTTTTATTTAATTAGTTCTCTATTGAACAGTTGGAATTAGAATGACTATTTTTTTACTATAAATACGGTTGTGAGATTTAAATATAATATTATTTACAATATAATTGTAATATAATCTACATGTAACGTAGTATTATTCATTGCCATTTCATACCAAATTTTATAAACGATTTTATGTCCGAACGTGAAGTTATTATGTATATTTAAACATCTAAAATCTAAAATTGAAAAACAAAAATATTTTCAAATTTAAATAAATGTTTTCTTGAAAACACTCCACGCTTAAAAAATATATATTCTGGTCATTCATATTTTGTTTACATTTTGATTCTATGATTACTGAGATCGAATTATTTTATTTGTAAAAAAAAAAAAATAATAATATAAATGTGTTACTACGCTCACCTAATTTTCTGAATTAATCATTTTAAGATCTTCATTTTTATTTTTATAAATTAGAGATACTTATTTCTCTACATTTTGTAAAAATTAGAATTTTTCATTATTTTGTTTCTTTGTTATTTTATTAGGTTTTATACCTTTCATAAAGGGCAATTTATAGTTTATTTATTAAATTTTAAAGTTATGAAGAGCAGAATACTATATAAGTATTCCTTACCACACACCTCTAATTTATACGTTAAATGCTTATAAATAATAAACTGTATTGGTTCCTTATTCGATATTTTTATACCTATGCAAATATTCAGAATAATATTCTTTGTCAAAAATATAGGTTATAATTTAAGAAAAGTGTAAAATTCAAAAAAAAGTAAAAATTTGAACTTTTATAAAAACATAATAGAATAAGTATTTCAAGCTCATAAAAAACTAAGATTAAAAAAAATAAATATTCAGAAAAAATTAGATAAGCACGATAAATAAATCATCCTGTGTGATGTTTATTCTATTATTGTCTTGTTATACTTAATGAGATATTTTTTTACCGAAATTTCGTTTAAATATTTATTTAATTGTTTATTTACGTCCTAACAGGGAATTGTTTTAATATACGTATGTACAAAACAAAATCATAATTTAATGTTTTTTTTTATAACAATATAAATAACACTGACAGTAGAACAATAATATTAATTATGAGTATTATATAATATTAATAAAATAAAATCTCTCTAAAAAAAAAAAAAAAACAGAATATTCCAGACAGCGTTTTATAGATATTTTTAATATTTATAATGTTTCCTCATTTTTTCAAGACTTATCATTTAACGATTTTTTATATATATATATATATATATAAGTTGACTGATGCACTGATGTAGAGCAAGAGATGACCGTACGGATTGCAGAAAATATATGAATAGAAATAAACTGAACCATTTATCAAACCTCAAAACAGAGTAAAAAATTTTCGTTTTTTAAATCTAATACACTCACATTATTCATGTTCATATTCCATCACGAATACAAATCTAAGAGAGATGACCACATTATGCGTTTCTCAAAAAGGAAGATGAAAATAAATTTAATGAAAATGTATAGGTACTTACATTAATTTGAATCCCAGTGTTATTATTTGCATTGTGAACATGTAATATAAAATATAATTAATCCTGATTATGTATTATATAGGTATAAGTGTACAATTGTACATATAAATATACTGTACGTATGTCGTATACGGGGTGACTACTTTCCGTAGTAATGCGTGAATGAAGTATTTAAAAGGGCTAAAAACAGTGTACCTAACTAGATATAAAACAATCATTTTCTTTGATCGATTAAGAACGTTATTGAACTATCGTCAAGTTTTGTGCTCCAAGTTAGTATAAACAATACAAATATAACTAAATCTATATATATATCACGATCGACTTATGGTTAAAAATAAAATCATTAAACGAGAAATTTGTCGATCGTGAGAACCAAAAACCTACATTAAGATTATAATAAATATGAATATCAAATTTCTGATCATTGCAGACGGCGAGACGGACGTGGATAAAAAGTACAATGGAAACCCATTCATTTTTCTGGAATAAATGGTCGTTTCTTTGATCAAGTCGTCTCCCTGCATGTGTATTTTGAGATTTGCCGTAATTTTATTTCTCATAATGTTATATTATTCACAATAATGATTTAATGATATAATTATTTGTCAAAACATAAATTATTCCATTTCGACCCCCGATGTTTCGTTAACATTTGAATTTAAATAGGTATAATACTGTTTTCTTACGTATTATAATTACTAAGGACATTTATTTGCGTATTAATACTTCATAATATATTAACAAATAAGGATAAACTGATATTTAGTTCTTCATACTCGAATAAATATTAATTTTAAATCCCGGTCCCCTTCGTACATCATACATAGTAGGAGAATGTAATAAATAATTACATATATAATGTGAATGCTCAAATAGTATAATATTCGGGTGTCGGAAAAAATATCCGAAGACGATGAATAGGATTCCATAGAAATCCTTGAAATGAAAGGCTATCAAGCAAGAGACGTGCCACGTGTACTTATTTTAATTTTGTTTTTGTTAGAAATACGGTATAGTCGATATTTGCCTTTCTACATTTTATCCTGACTTATCTTTTGGTATTTTTTAAAATTTTAAATGTGAAGAGAGAAAAATAATAATAAATAGAAATATTTTTGTATTTTATTTTCAAGTTTTTAGCTTCCATTGGATATATTTTTCCCGAATATTATTTCCCTGGATATTTTTTCCCCGGATATTTTTTCCTAGATTCAGTGTATTCACTACAATGGTTTATTTAAATAGTTTGAAAATTCATAAGATCATTGTTTAAAATTTAAGAATAAAAATACAAGCACTAAATATAATTGTATAAGGAAGGAAGAATTTCTCCATTTTTGTAAACTATGTCCTTCCCTCTCTAATTGTTGCTATAACACTTATAGACCGAACAACTGGAATTTCTTCGCTAATATTAGTGACTCTATATTAGTTTGTATTTGATTAATTTTATAACGACCGTAGGCTTTTGTTAAATAAATTTAAAAATACCTACTAGTTATCTAGATAGTCTATTCAAATTTATTTGCTTTACCCCGACCGTTATTGTCTTACAATGGTATATTTTGTCAGTTAATATTTAATTAAATTTTTCGGGAAGTAATATTTTAACTGATATTACATATGAATATGTTTTAAAAACCAAATAATATTTATAATGTTCAATAAATAACAAATTTGAATGACGGGAATAGATATTAAGTATTATGCTTGGGTATGTTTTTTTTTTATCTTGAAGTCTGATGAAGATTAAGCGTTTAATTAATAATATTATTTTAACTCATAATTATATTTTTGTGCCCGATAATAATTGTTAAATATGTAATAAATGGCCAAATATATAAAATTATATAATAAATACAGCTAATAATAAACCACAATGAAATCATTTTTTTTGTCTATTGTTGTATCTTATTTAATTTTATCCTTATCAATATATATATTTCATATAATCATTACCTATTTACATTTCAACTTTGTTTTTATCTAGATGTCTGTGTAATAATTCATAAAATATTAACGAAAAATATTAAAGAATAGTTTGCATGAAAAGTGTACACTGTGCAATAATTTTCTATTTAAATAAAACTTGTATTATTCTAAAATTTAAATGGTGGATAAAATTAAACTTTTGTCACAAATTAAAATCGTTATAAATCAAGTTCTAAATGGTTTCGTTGTATAATACGTTTAATAGGTAATTTTGTAAACTAGGTAAAATAAGTTTTCACAGGCGTAAGTACGACATACGTTATTAACGACTTTATATAACGTTATATATAATTGCAATAAAAGAGATAAAAAATAAAATAATAAGTTTTATGGGTATTATTATTACAAACAAGTTTTAACCTCTCGTGCGATGTTTAATAATGCCATTAAATATTATTTATTGGAATATTTAATAATCTTCGGATTTAATACCGTAGGTATATGTTTAAAATTAATAATTTATAAAAATTAGGTAAGTACGAAATGTACATCAAAATTTAATTTTGCTTAAATTGGACATTATTTTTTAGAAATTATTATTTATTCACACAAAAATCAAAGTAAATAAGTACTAAATAAATATTTTTATAAGATAATAGTTTGGCCCAAATTTATAAGCAAATAAAAATTTTAACATGCACACGAAATATCAATAATATACAAACAAGTATCAAAAAATATGTCAAACATGCAAAAACATTAGCGAAAAATATACACATTTTAATGCATTCTTCCAGAAATATGCAATATTTATGCATTTTCACGTAAATATACAAGATTGTGCAAAAACAAATGTATGCTTGGGATCTTTATGTTATATTTTATTTTCGTTGACAATTTCGATCAGAATTATTTAAATATTTTTATATGCATAGATTTATTAATAGATAACATATATAAGAATAATTTTATCATATAATAAAATGCATATATGAATTTTAACTATTCTATTAAATATTTTTATAATTTTGTACATTTTATGCAATTATCTAGAAATATGATTTTTATATTTTTACAATTTTTATTTTGTTATTTTGCCAAAAATATTCAAAAAAAAAAATTCACCCTTAGAATCTTATGATACGTCGACATTTTTAATTAGAATTATTTTATGTCACGTACCTATACAAAAATATGCATTTTCATATAGCTCCGGGCCCTAATAATAATATTATATACCTAATAAGTTACCTACACATATGTTCATCTATTTGTTTCTTCTTCTTCTCATTTTTCTTCTTTTTCTTCTCCTTCGCCTTCTCTTCTAAATTTTTGGGGTCAGCTATCATAGTCCTACACTTTTACTTTACTTGTATCTTCATCACTTAACCCCAACTTCCACATATCACTCACTATTACATCCCTTCACCTCTTTTTTAGTCTTCCTCACCACCTTTTCCATCAACATGCATTTTATTTACTAATCATACTGCCTCTATACTCTTCTCTCCTTAATACATGCCCAAGCAACCTCAATCTATTTTCCCTCATTTTATTAACTATCGAAGTTATACTCTATACTACCTCTTATATACACATTTCTTATTTTGTCCTCTCTAGTCACTCCACTCATTCACCTTAACATTGTCCACTGTCCAACAATCTGATCCATACATCGTTGCAGGTTTCACTACTGTCTTATAAAATTTACCTTTTACCTAATTGGGATTCTCCTATCTCATTAAATACCTGACGCTTCTCTCTACTCTATTCATTCACACATTTCTCCCCTTCGTCTTCTTCCTCTTCTTTCCACTTTGCATTCTTTCTCTTTTCTACCAACTATTTGGTGACAGCTGTCCTAGCACTTTCTTTTATCTCAATCTCCCACAACCTCTTCACTTATACAAGCCCACTATATAATATCATCATTTATTATATCTCCCACCTCTTTTTTGGTTTTCTTCTTCACTTCTTGCGTTTAACATCCCTTTCCTTTATTAATTTTACTATTTCTGTAACTTCCCTCCTTAAACCATGCTTAACAATCTAAATTTATTCTCTTTCGTTTTTTCTACCATTTAAGCCAATCTTATATACTCATTACTTACTTTATCTTCTTTAGTCATCGTAACTCATCCACCTTAACATTCTCAACTATACTACACTCATCCTCTGTTCTATTTTCCTATCTACTGCTCAACATTCTGACCCGTACATCATTGCAGGCCTTACCACTGTCTTATAAAATTTACATTTTATCCTAATGGGGAACTTTTTGTTATATAAAATAACTGACGCTTTCCTCCAAATCATCCATTCATCCCTGCTTCACTCATACTTTGTTCTATCTTTGTACCCACTGCCCAACATTTTGATCCATACATCATTGTAGGCCTCACTACTGCCTTATAAAATTCACTTTAACTTAATTAAGATATACCTAAAGCTTTTCTTCAAATAATTTATCTACACATTACCCTATATTTCTTCCTTAAAACCATTCTTCTATAGATTGGATTCTAAGTACTTAAATCTCTGAACCTCATTCACTACATCCCCACTCAACTTCATTACTTACCATTCCCTATTCGCTCTGTATTGCCTTTATCCGAATTCATACTCTTAAAATATAGGTATTCTATATTCTCTCCTACTAATCTTTAATCATCGTCGAGTGCTTCTCTCACTTTTTCAGTCTACTGTCACTTCCTCAAGACTCTTTTCAATCAAAACTATATCATCTGCAAACAGAATGCACTATGGTACCTCACTCCCATATGTTTTTAAAATAAATAAATATTCAAAGTCAGACCCTGGTACACTTCTACTCGTATCATAAAATCCTCAGTTTCCCCACTCAAACTCCTTACTTGTGTACTTACCCCTTCATAGATATCCTTAATTACATTCGCGTCTTTCTTTGATAACATTTTATTCATTAATTCCAATTTCTAGACCTCTTTAGGAACCCTATTGTATGCATTATCTAGATCAATAAATACCATACACAATTTTCTCATATTTTCTATTTGCTGATGACATAAAATTATTTTTCAAAATTGACCCTCTTGATAGCTGCCACACCCTACAGTCTAAGTTAGACATCTTCTTTTCGTAGGATAATCATTTTGGCCTGACACTTATTCTAGATAAATGTAATATCATAACTTTTTCCAGAAGTAGTACTCCCATCCATCATCCATACCACTTAAATGGCACTCCTATTCAGCGTGTAGTTCTTTTTAAAGATCTTGGATATTTTATTCTCCGCCATTGAGCTTTGAACGCCATATTAATGTTACTACTTATAAAGCACTGAGAATATTAGGCTTGGTTAAACGTAGCACTAAAATGTTTTCTTCAGCTACGTCTCTTCGCTTTCTTTATTTCGCTTTGGTCAGATCTGTACTCGAGTATAGCGGAATAGTTTGGTATTCATATCTATCTAAAGACCAATTGAGAATTGAGCGTGTACAGAATAAGTTTTTCTCGTATATTTAGTATATTTTTAAAATTTAACACCCTTAACATGGTAGTAACATAGACTACTCTCTTATTTGTAAGTCTCTTAATATCCTCAGTCTTTCTTCCCATCGTATTGAAGCAGATTGATGTTTCATTACCTCACTTCTAAATGGCACTTTTGATGTGCTAGATCTTCTCTCTGAAATTTTTTTTCGTGTTCCTACACATCATAGTAGAGACTATTTTCTTTTTCATATTCCGTCCTATGGTATCGCACATCCTATGATAATAACCATTCATTGCATAGAATGCTTCGCCTTGCTAATGATTATTTATTTTTAAAATATTGTTTATACTTTTGTCATTCTAACTACTGTTATATTTGTTTTTGTATACCTATAATATTTTTATTATTTTATAAAATACTGCCCGGTTGGGCGTTGATTAATAATAAATGAAAAATAAATAAATAATCATGTTTTATTTAAAGTACCTACACAGATGGCATTTGAAGTATTTTCGTTTATTAAATTGTAATCACCTATTTGATTTTTTTTTCTAATTACTTTCTCTCTCAAATAGATTGTTTGATCAGTTATTTATTTATTTTTTTTTTGTTGTTGTTATTTATAATAACAGATCCCTGGATTGATTTTCTCTTCCCTTAGCCAACTTATATATATATTTTTTTCGTTCTTCTTTTATTCCTGACCTTTTATATAATTCATCATAGTTCTCTAATTTAGCTTTACTAACTGCACTATACTGAATATAGGAAAACTATTAAGGAAACTAAAATACAACCATTTCGAAAAATTATCAAGATATATAATATATAACAGGATTATTCGTTATCCAAAAGCTGTATATCTAATTTTCTGTCCAAAAATGTATCTAAAATGTTAAATAATGAAAATATTCCACATTTTTTAACTAGGTACTATTTGTAATAAATTGATTTATTTGGAAATCGGAATACCCGTACATTGACTGAAAATCCCCTTATAATAACGTTTGTTTTTCATTTATAGCCGTAGGTAAAACCATTGATTAGATATTACTAAATAATATGTAATCAATGGTATAATATTATCTAAATAAATAAATATTACGCCGATGTATAAACGAACTGTTTACAAATTCAAATCACTTGTATCACTTGTATTATCAAATGCACACACACACACATATATATATATTTAATATATTATTTGAATGTACTTATATATACCCACATAATACATATATATATATTATATTATATTTTAATTTTAAAACATATACCAATAATTTAATATTTTGTATAATGCGATATATCTAGTGATTATAAGTTTGCAGTGCGTAATTTTCAAATACAAATAATTAATGGAAATAATGAAGTAAGTTTTAGATTCAAACGTAGGTAGACGTACGATGTATACTTACAATATTATAATATATATATATATATACTTACGTCTTGTTACATAATATATCAATTACTCATATATTACACTCGTACATGTATACGACTACGTATAACGTATACGTATTAACGTTTTCAACGAGATTTAGGTATATATTTGTATATGTGCATACTGTATACCTAATGTAATATTATTATAACTGTTGCAGGATTTGTATTCAGAAATCATTATTGTACTTGATTATGATATTGTTGTTATTATTATTTTATACACAAATTTTCGAACAACTTTGTGTTAAAGTTTTAGATTTATTCGTTAAGTTTCGCCGGGGGTTAAACGATTTTCTACTTTGGCTTAATGCATATACATAAACACACAAACATACATAAACACACAAACACACATACACACACACACACACACACACACACACACACACACACACACACACACACACACACACACACACACACACACACACACATATATATATATATATATATACATATACACACATATACATATATTATTATAATATTACAATAAAATCATACACGACGACATCGTAAAATGTAAAATACAAACGACATACCGTGTATATACGTTGTCTGCGTTTATAATGTTTGTCTATCCGAAATCATGTTCTTTAATAATAATAATAATAATAATAATAATAATATACTTTAAATATAAAAACGGTAATAATTTGAGTCACGTACCAATGATAGATAAATTGTACTACTGAATTCACAAATTTAATTATATTAATTTCGAAAACGGCGGAGGCGTATAATACCGTCGCTTCGTCGCCGTGGTCCGAATTGTATATTTAAGGCGTTCGAATTTACTGCATTAGTAGCTGCGATTAGTATCAAAAGAATTTATGGTAAAAAAATGCACATTTTAATCACTGTTAATTGGTATACGTTGCAGGCAAGATATTCTTTTCCACTACATAATATGTATGTATTATATATGTATAATATATCTTGGGTTAGGTATATATCTTGTATATATATATATATATATATATATAAGCTTGGGTAAGTTGTAAAAATTACTAAATATAGTTAGAAATTCACGTTATAGTTAATTAATTCAATTTATAGTTAGAAATTCATTAAATTTATAAGTTAGAATATTCAAAATGAAAAATTGACTTATTACCCACAAATTTAAGTTACATTTAAGATCTATAAATATAGTAACACATAGTTAGATAAAAAGTTGAAGAATGAAAACGCCAACTGAGTTAAAAAAAAGTTTCTAAAAAGTTAGTTATTGAAAAACAAACAATATATTACACAGAGTGTTTCTTTTTTTCCCGTACAAATTTCCAGAATGACATATTAGTGAATGCAATCCATAAATTATTATGTACTTTTCGAATTCAGAACATTTAAGAGTACTTACGGTAACTATTTAATTTAGTTTTAAATATATTGCAAAACAAAATATATCACGAGTCTTACCGACCTCTCAAACCCTATTGTGATATGTCAAGTTTTTAGGAGACAAAAAATGTTATAGAAACATCTATTTTCCATTAAAGAAACGATTTAAAGAGAATATTATCTTATATATTGTGAGTACATTTATTGCGTTTTATATACTGTAGAGAGTAAAGACAGCTTTTTGTTTTTATATTTTGATACCTACGTAAGAAATTGTTGAAATTTACCTTACTTATACGTGCATAATACATATCTAATAGTTATTACAATACTGTAGTTATTAATTATCGTTTTGTTCATTTTGTAATCCAGAAAGCCTACAAGTTTTCGATGAAAAACTTGCAATGGCGATTTTCATTTTTATCAACTTACAAACGTTAGAAACCTAAAACATAAACCAAATTGTAGCTAATAATATTATATAGCACCTTACGTAGCTTATTTTTAATATATTAACTTTTTTAAGATTTATAGTTATTAAAAAAAATAAAAATAAATTGATTTTTTAACAACTGAACACGTTTAAAACGTGAAAAATTTAATATATTGATAAAAAACTACGCAAATAAATATAATTTTTATTAATTATAAAATAGTCATAAACAATCACATATAATGATTAAATAATGGTAATGACGTTACAAATTACGTTATTTTCTTTTTCATTAATTTGCAACATATATTTATATTTATACATATTTGATAATTTTTCCGATCTTCCGTATTACAATGCATCAAATATAATAAATAGATCTTATATCGGCATTTATTTTCGTACTTGGAATTACAATACTAACAAAAAAACGTTTATACTCACGTGGATAATGGAATGGCAAAAGTAAATTTTTATGAATGGTACGAACATACTAATAATAATAATATTTACGTGTTATTCGGATTTAACAATAAATTTGAATGTATTTTAAAAATTTTTTGTCTTTAACAATTTTCTTGGTCTTATAATATGTGTAACATCGAAAATAACGCGCCGTTAACTTATACGGTATTTTAATGATGTGTTATTTTTAAATACACTGTATAATGTATAAATATTGTTTAACAATAATAATTTTTTTTTTCTTTGTAATATATCTTTGTAAAAAAATACATATTGAACGTAGATTTTACGAGTTTTGGCATTAAGGAAAAGTTTCTGGTAAGGATACAAAAATATACGTATATATAGGTACGGAAATATTATTTTTGGAAATTATAAGTACCTATGCGGCGGATAGGAGGACGGATAATTTTCCCTTGAATTATGTTTCGTATATAAGAGGTAAAATAATATAGGCCAAAAGGCATAAAAAACATCTAAGATAATTTATTTGGAAGGGCTACTAAGGATTTTGGTTTTATTTTTGTGCCGACGAACAGAAAGGTATTTTATTCCCGTGACCAGAAAAAGTCCTTAAAAATAAGCAAAAAAAAAAAAAAAAACCACGATTTTAAATTATTTTCTGACTACAGTGTACTGTACACCGTACATATTATATATACATACCTATAGGTATTGTAAGAGCATAATAGCATTTTACAATGGCCGTGTATAACGTGAATTTTGAATTTATGTTTATTTATTTAATACAAAATGCAATATTATTATGATGAATGTAGAGAGGCATTCAAACATTTCAAAACTGTATTCTTTTCGACTTGTGTACAGCTTATAGTTCTTATTACGACTACAACGGTGTTATAGGAGACTGAATAGTGCATAATGTATTAATATATATATATATATATATATATAGTCAACAATAATGGCTGAACTACAGGACGAGTCGTACGCAGTTACACGACGAACAAGAACGAAATAATTTCATATTAAATGATTTCGTTTTTATAAGTTTTTAAACTTCGGAAAATTATTATATGGATTTGTAATAGGTATTTTCTTCTAGTCATTATTAAAATAGTACCTATACCTTCTTCGTAAAACTACACTATTCCAACAACAACGATATTTTCGTTTACCCGAAAAAATTCGATTAAACCTGGCGATGAAGTTGTCGTGTTATTATTATCATTTTGCGTTTTGACTCAAGCGCCTCCTCCTCCTCCTCCTCCTCCTCCCCGTTTAATCGATTTTTAAACCGAAATCGTTCGACATTAATTACGATTTGATTGTTTTGGGTTAATTTTCAATTTGACCCTTTCGGCGTAATAAATGTATGTAAAATACGAGGCTTCAAGTGCGGCAATATAGCCGCAGTGCCGTGTAATTTAATGCAAATTTTAAATAAAAATAAAAAATCATTTTCTACGCAGCTGGTAACTTGAGAGAAAAAAAAAATATCATAAAACCCACAACCATTATTTAAATTTATTGTTATCATCCCAGACGGGAAAAAGACGGGGGCTAGTCATTATTTCGCATCACACGTAGTAAAATGCAAAACGAATTACAGCACACTCCTCCTCCATCACCCTTTATATAATATAACGATATTTTATACACCTTCTAAGGATGTATATATGTTTTTAATAGGTTATTTTCCCGGGGTACTTTTGAAAAAAAATACACCTCCCCTAAAAAAAGCAAAACAAAAAAACTCGAACCCCGAGGGGAATAATGCGGCAATTAATAATTGACCGGAGGAATTAATTTTCCACTCATTATTATGGTCTACGATATAATATTGTAATATTGTATACTGCTGCAGCAGAGTGTGCAGCATCTGCCGACGCATTAAGGGGGTACGTCGGAGTGAAATTTTAAAATTACTCAACTTTTTTATTCGTTAGTGGTTTGAGAAATGTGTACTTAAACAATCGTTAAGTTAAATCCATTGTAAGTATTGTATAATTTAGTGTACCTCTATTATCTATTTTATTTTTGCGCACAATACTAGACTTATATAGAGAAAAAATATATTTTATTTGGAATTATTTGAGTCGTAAAGTTGAGGTAAAATTTAGAGATTAATCTCAACTATTATATAATGTATAGAGATTATAATAATAATAATAATAATAATAATAATAATAATAATAATATTATCGTGCCTTTTTTGTTTATATGGTGTCTGACAAAGAAGTTATAGAAAAATAAAATCCAAAATACCGTAACTTCTTTGCAGTTAAACGATATTTTACATAAAGGTTACTTAAAAACATTTTACTCTTTAATTTTGATAATAGGGCGCATATGTTAGCTCTAAATTTAATGTAAACAAAATAATTAACATTCGATGTTGAATAAGTTTTCATTTATTATTTGTTAGATAATAAATAAGTTAAATAGTTAATATATAGAAATGGAGACTCCATAATATACGCGGTGAGATTTTCTCAAGATGTATTTATTTAAATTGTAATTTTATTTTTTATATTTGTTTAAATTGTATCTTTAAAATGTTTCGATACAATTTACTTTATTTTTTGATAAAATAGTTATTTTTTTAAATGTTCAAACTTTTTTAACTAAGCCCTAAGTATCTAATTATCTAATTACTATCAATGTCTAATGCAGTATACTAGTAATTAATGTAACTTAATAAACTATACACATTTTTAACATTTGTCATTATAATAACTTCACTATTAATAGTATTTATACACTTAAAATATTAAATATTAAAGCAAAAAAAAAAAAATATAAAAATAAAATTAGACTGTATCATCAGCATTATTTTAAAAATAATAGTTACAAAAGATAACCAATAACCCAGAAAGCTAAGAATATAATACCCGATATTTCAAAAATGTTATGTATATATCAATCAACGAAAAATGAATTATCTTAAATGAATCTGATATAACCTACACCTCCGAAAGTAAACCGTAAATCATGGTTTTTTACTTGGTGAATTGTACAGAATAGCCGCGTATACTAATATTTTTTATACTTCTAAGAAAATCTTGAAAAGAATAATTTTTCAATGTTTTGTCAAAGTAGTTTCGTTTAACGTTAATATTTTATTTTATTTAAACTATATTGAATATAGTTTATACAATTTCAACCAAAAAAATCACTGACAAAAAACCGATGAAATTATTCTTTTTAATTTGGCATCATGTGTCAATTATCAATGATTAATGAATGTTTTGGAAGCCAAAAAGAAAAGAGACAATGTACTCGTATGTTTACGAAAAATTAAATATGTTGAGATTATATACCTAACAATCAATAAAAAATATTGATATCGAATTATTTAAAATTTTTTTTTTTTTTTTGAAGGTAGTTAAACATTTATTATATATTTTAATTTTCAGTTTTCTTAAAAATTGGTTGAAATTCTACCTTGCCTTTTATAAAGCTTGTATTAAATTATCAGCTATTAATTAATGGTATGATTGGGATGGCATGAGCATATATTAATATTATAATAAATTATAATATAACATAACATAATATAGAGTTTATAGATGCATACAATTATTTTAAAGCTACTATAGGTACTTACCTTTACAATAATATATAAATAACTAAAAATATAAGACTTAAGTACGCAAAAATATGTATTTTACGAAAAAATAAAAGTCCTATTCGTAACCGTCGTTTTTACTATAGAAAAGGGTAGTAAATTGAACTAATGAACACGTGTTGATAAGATTTAGCATAAATCATACACATGTACGAATATGCTTCCGAAATATTAATAATTGTATCAAGGATTCTTAAAAGTATCGTTGTTTCATCTCGGAAATTTACAATTTACCATTTTCACTCGATAAAGTAATTATAAAATTGAAAACAATTCGTACTACCTCATTTAAAAAAAAAGAAAAAAAAAAAATGTAGTAAAATATCTAAAATGGGGCTAAACAGTAATTATTGTGGGTTATGAAAATTAATTTAGGTGAAAATTTCACTGTGAATTTTTTGGATTTATGTAACGTACAACACTATGACCTCTAATGTCATGGTAGAATTTAACAACAAACTGCTCAGTTAAGGTTGTTTTAAATTTTAGATATATTCAACCCTTTCACTGCTGCACTGTTTTTTAATTTGTAACCCAGCTGTAATGAGGTTTTTGATACTTTTGTATATTTGTTTATTATACCTAAATGACATAATATATGGTATTCTTAAATCATAAAAAAAATCATTATTGACTGAGATATTTAAGTTTTAAATTCGTATGATAAGAGATTCCCAAACATAAAGCAATATTATATTTATAAACAAATTTGGTATGCATATCTATATATACAGAACATTAACTTACGAGCAGGGCTCACAAACATTATAATAACATTAATTAAGATTCTAACGATAAACCTAACCGATAAACGTAACGGAAAACAATTAACACTAATTTTAAACTCTCACCAAATAAAATTAATTATTAAACGAAATAATATATTAATATTATTAATCGTAATATAAAAAATGAAAAAATAGAATAACATTATTTTAATATTATTTTCAATTTACTACGGAAAAATACGAGTCCATGAGTTTTGTTTATTGTAGTTCTATAATATAGTAATCTAGAGATACGAAAATACATATCAAAGTATGTGATGTAAGTATAATATACGTTCCTAAATACAGGAAGTTGAAACCGGTTAAAATTGTTCGGTTCCGGATTCCTGGTATAAACCGGTCTTCATTCGGTTTAACACGGTTTTAATTTTTCCGGGTTACACGGGTTTTCAACCAGGCTTTAAGTCCGTTTTGACTACCTACTAAATATGAAAATTTATATTTTTCTTCGAATTTAAATAACATAATACACTAAATATAATAAATTTATTTTAAAATATGTAATTAACAATATACATTTATCTAATTGAAAAATATATTCCCATCAGTTATATACCATATAGTATTACAATATATTAAATGTAAGATAAAAATAAAAAAACCTGTGACTAGAATTATATTGTTTTAGTTCACCTAATGCCTAATTTGTATAAATGATTGATATATTAAAATTCGTTATTTATATATGAATAAATTAACTATTGAAAATACTGTCATTTCAAGGAATTTGTCATTTACCTATTTACTTGGCATGTTTGAGATGAAAACATTTCATCTAGGCACAAACCATGGATGAGACAAAGTAAATTACACTTAATATAATGAAAATTTATTTGACTTTGATTTTGCAAGAGCATTTTACTTTCGATATGTTAAACAATTATACATGATAGTGAAAATTATTCAAAGATAATATCTCCCCCTGAGAGGATGTCAGCTGGTCTGAAAGGTTGGTAATATTGATATATCAATTAAATGTTTAGAAAAATATTCCGCGTCAGAAGTCAATAATATACCTAGGTTATCATTTAAGAAAATCATAAAATCAAAAAATGAAGAAAGATAATATATGAAATTTGTTTACTTGACGTTTATGAGATATAAATATGTAAACGTATAGGACTATAGAATAGGAATGGATTTATTTACGAATATTTAGAAGAAATATTCTGATATTAAACCAAATAACGTTAAAATACCTACCGATAAACGTAAAACATAAATATTATATAACAATAAAAATGTTTTAACTTTAAACACAAATCATCCATATCGTTAATATATATCACAACGTTAAACGCAAAATCTATGTAACAATAACGTTAAAAAACATTAGAACGTTAAACTTTATTTTTTTTCAAATGAGAGTCCTGCTTAGTATAGGAAAATTCGATCACGTTTTATAAAAATAATATTGATATTGCTAATACGGTATTTAATAGGCCATGATCACTTTGGCAAAATGAATAAAAATCAGAAAATTTGAAATGTCTCTCGGGACTCGTGCGATGAAAATAAGAACGTTTTTTTTTTTGTGGTTAAAGCCGTTAAATTTTCAGTATAACCACCAAGTTGATAATTCGCTTATTTGATTTTATAAAGAACAGAACGTATACGTACGTACATGTAACGGGCAACAGTATAGGTTTTCGTCTGACATCATATTATATAGTACGTTTGCGGCTATTAGAGTTAAGAGGAAAAAAACGATAGGTCCAACGGCATTAATACGAAATTGCGAGTAGTGTTTAATGCGTCTGCTCACATCACTATACTGGCACGTCTCCCAACGAAAGTATGACCATTGATTATATAATAATAATATAATCAATGGTATGACGTATACTGGTCCAAAATTACAACCTAAAATCCAAGTAGTTCGATTACGTGCACGATTATGGAAACATTTATTAATTATGGCCAACATTTGGCAAATGTGTCGCCAAGTTCTAGTAGATCCAGTCGATCATGATTACGATTCTGACGTATTTTTGCAGGCTTTTGACATACGAGAATATCGTTTACATACGGTGACGTACGGGACATCAGCAGTCCCTCATCAAGCACTATTCGTGTGAGTTGGTGATCGTCGGTAGTTTTACTTTGCCATTAGCTGCCCACAGTAGTATTGTTCACCGATACTTTCTTCGATGATGTACTCTCAGGTGCTAATTCGGAACAACGGATGCTTTGAATATTGCCAAGCACACCTCATGAAATTATGCTCACTCGTCCATTTTGAATTGCGTAAACGGGCCAGTAATAACACACAGATACTTCAATCGGCGCCAAAATATGTAAAGTAGTAGGCGTAGTTGACCTACTGGATCTTATGGTTTAAGTGAGTTTGGCATATACATCATAATTATTCAAACGATTTCCACCGACCTCCATCCAGCCTTCGCGATATTTATACGTTATCAGCTAAAACCGTGATTTTTCATTCTTATCAGATGGATAGTAAATAACGAACAATGCAGCAGTTCTATCACTGAACACGTGATTGCAAAAACCATAATATTCGTTCGTGGTAAGCCGTCGTCGTCGATAATAAAGAATTTTTGTACATGGTCGTAAGTCTGGTATACATATTATGCAATGGACACTAAATCCTATTTATCGTATAATTGCGATCCTTCACTCATGTTAAAACTTTTCCAGAATCATGTACGAAAACATTGTCATTTGTCGTAAACCATTTGAATACAAAGTATACATTTCAGTAAAAGTAATTAAATTACTCTTTATACAAATAAAGTATAGGTGCTCTCCCGTGCATTTAAAATTAGTTTTTTCTCAGTATCCGGTAGTATTTAAACAAAAATAAGCTTTGGTAAATTTTGTTTCTACCGGTTTTGTACTATTCGTTTGAAATCGTGGATTTACGTTTTATGAAATATATAATATTATGTCTTCATTATTATATTAAATACTCCAAGTCATAATATTATACACTTTATTATTATTTTGCGTATACGTATTTTAACAATTATGTTGTCATCTACAGCGCGTACCAAAAACTAAGGGGGCATTCAAGTATTACTCAAGTGCCTAGGAGGAGGGGGAAGTCTGACGTGTGCTTACATTTGCCGACAAGTGGGATGGGGGAGAGGTTAGAACCATGCTGACGTCAGTAGTAATAAAAAAAAAATAAAAAATATGTAACAACATTTTTCATTCATTTTTAATTAATTAATTTAAAATCGGAAATTATTATTATTTTTTCAATATAAGGGGGGGGGGTATCGGACATGTGCTGACGTAATAAAGTAGGGGGGTCGGATATTTGCTGACAATTGCTGACAAGGGGGAGGAGGGGGTCTGGCCAAAAATGTGCTGACGTAATACTTGAACGCCTCCTAACCGTCTTTAACTCGTTTTTGGTACGAGTTGAAGATGAAAATATAATTTTTGAAATACGTTTACGCAAAATAAAAGTGTATAATATTTTAAATACGGATATATAATATAATAATTTTAAATAGTCACAAATATTCATATATATATAAATATATATTAATATTATATCTTATTATATATTGATATTGAATCAAATTCGCATTTGAGGACTCAAAATGGTCAATTTGTTGAAATTTATTTTCACCAATTATTGAAAAGTAGGATTCTATACTTAGATTTCGTCCATAATATGAGTAAATTTATTATAAATTAAGTGCGAGAAAATGTTGAATGGTATACCCAACAAATTTATCGGATGTGTTCGATTGTTAAGTAGTAGTTCACAGAGATACATTTCCTATATTTTAAAAGTATACAAGGTCATTCTATTGATCAAAGATATTATAAAATTTAATCTAACTTATCCAAGTTCACACCAAGCCCATTATAATAGTATATTATTTTTTAAATAATATTAGTAATTACTATTAAAAATAAAAATGCAGTTCATATATACATTACATATAATAAAATAATGTAATGTCGAGAGTATTGGATATATTGTACTACACGTACCTATATAATATTTACTATAGGTAAGGAGTTTCATTAAAAATACACCATAAGGTATCAGAAAACCGTCAAACAAAATTGAACAATTTAAATTACTTATAACTTTTTAGTTAACGTCAAATTATTATAAGTTTCGTAATGAAATTATTTTATTTATTACAATATGAGTTTGGCTGGGTCAAATTAAGGAATAAGTTTAAATTTATTATAAGCCGGATTAAGCTGGGATGTTAAATTTTTAATATATACGAGTAGATGTTCGAAAATATTATCACAAGTTATATCAAACAATTAACTTTTTACGGTAACAGATACTTATATGTTGTTAATAAATTATATAATTGTTAATTGTCATAAATTATGATAATATAATATAATATGTAAGTATGTTTATATAAGCATAAAAATTAAAATGTTATTTAGGTTATACAGATTGAATAAGTATGATTAAATATGATACAATATTCTGCTGTTTCAATCTGTTCTTCTTGTTTTAGAGCTTCAGCTTCTATATGAGTTTGCTCTATGGGTGGCATTTCTACAGGAAATTTCATTGAGATCTTTCTTGATTTCAATCCGGGGTCTAGGTACTTGGTCTATGAACCAAACGGTTGCCGTGAAAAATCAACATTAACGTTTAATGTTTAATATTTTACATTCGAAATTCAAATTTTGAAAAAAAAAAAATCCTTCGACTTATAATTAATAAAATCGGTTCAGTCATTTTGACGTAAGTCGGTAGGAAACATACATACACAATACCTTTCTTTACGTTCGCACTCGTATGTAAAACCCGTCTCGTTTCACTAAATATTTAAAATAAATTAAACATTATTTTTTAAATATTAATTATTTTTTAAATGGTAATCACATGTCATATTAGTTTGATTTAATTAAATTTTTTGGAAAATAATTATTTTAGGAGAATGTCTACTTAAATTCAATTTACACAATTTTAAGAACAGTTTAAGAAAATTGGAAATTGAACAGTTTTTGGAAAATGTTCAATTAGGTACATTTTAAAAGTAAATTATATAAGTGGTCCCATATAAGTCAGTATAATTTGTTGTTATTTTTTTTATTTAGATAAATATTTTTTTTTTACATTTCTCAATGAATATAAAATAGAAAACACGGTGAAAAACTAAGTAAAAACTTGATTATAAAAAAAAAACATTATCTAGTCAGTGCCCTGTAACCATTTTTGAATATCATAATATTTCATTACGTTTTATTTAGTTGTTACAAAATTAATTTTTGAAACCATTTCAACAAAAAATTTTTTTGAATAGCCAACTATAAGAAAAATGACTTTGCTGAGCACTAGATGATATTTTTATTTATCATTTGTTTTATTTTGTATTTCTATGATATTTGTATGTTGATGTAAATGATATGCGTGATTTGCATTGAAAATTTGTAGCTTCGACATCACTTTTAACTTTATATTTTTCAACAAGATCCGTTCAAAAACCTAATATACATTTTTTATTATAGACGTATTAATTCTAATATTCGCGGACTAATTGCGGATAAAATTCGAAATCGATATCGATTATAGCGGGCTATTATGTAATAAAGTTTTTTTTTTCAAATCTTTCCAACAAATTTTTTGAAACATTCAGAAATTTATTAAACAGTAGGTATAACTATATTATATAAATGGTTTTCTAAAAACGTCGCTGATTTCACGATAATGGTGTACATTTCTTTTCCTAACACCGTACACTTTCAATAAGTTCATAAAAATTATTCGATTTACAACAAAGTCCTACAAATTGAAACACTCATTAACTATAAATACTTAACCTAATAATTAATACTCCTAACAAACGTTTAAAATTTTCCAATCATTTCCGACAAATGACCAACCGATTTCTCGGGGAGATTAGAAATATAAATCCATCACGACACGGACGTTGTATTCTGTAATATGCTCTCGCCGGAGACATATTTTATTATTTATGCGATTTCACGCGTGCATTGGCTATTTGTTTACCACGCCAAAGATGTCAGTATATTAATAATAACAACAACAACAACAACAACAACAACAACAACAACAATAATAATAATAATAACGGACTCTGTAGGTACTATATATTATAATACGTTATTCATTCTATTTAACAACAGTTTATCCACCGCAGACCCGACGCCAAAACCGACCGATAAGAAATGCAACGCGCACCGGCGGCCGACGTGACAATGAATATTTTAGCATAATTTTATGGAGGGGGCACAGATTGTGCTTTGGCCGTAGCTCGCAAATTAAGAAAACATCGACCGTATTAAATTTTCAACGACATACTTATATCCCGACGGGTTGCGGTGAGAAAATATAATGACTTACACGATATATTTACAGATAATAATATGCGCGATGCAGACTGCAATCCAGCAAAAATGCATTTTTACGTACCTATATTGAATTCAAAAAATTATGGCGCGTTTTGGCATCCATAAATGGAGTCCCTCAGTGCATTACGGAACCAGTAACGCAGTAATAAACGTTTTTACTTAATGCAAAACCCTATTTTACTTTCGGTAGACAGGACTAATTTTGATCCTGAATTTGTCAAAAAATTCGGTCTACTTTGATAGGAATTTTGTTTTTGAATAAATACATTTTTAAATTATTAAATTTTCGTTTAATTGCTTTCTCATATGAATATCACTGTTGACTTAACCCCCCTCCCCGTCTCTTCAATAACAAATCTTTCTAAATCTCAAAATCGTTTTAGGAACAAAAAATGTGTTTTAATTTCTATACAGATATAGATCCTGTTATCTATATACTAGTTATTTTTCGTTGTTAAATAAACGGATAATTTATTCTTATATGAATTGCCTCCCGAATAAATCCTAAATTTTTTCGTAACTATAACAATCACAAACCATTTATTAAAGCTGGAAAATATTTTTTAGAGGATTTCAGCGCGATCAATTTTCATTGAAAAATGCATGTTCGCATTTCTCATTTTCCACAACTTACTAACATCTTAGAAATATGAAACGAAAATAAATTATAGATAACAACATTATCTAGTAGCCATTTTTCGATATTTACATTTTTTAAGTTAGGATTATTTAAAAAAAATCGAAAAAGTTGGTTTTTCAATTACTCATATAATGTGTTTAAATGCACACATAACAAAACGGCTCTTAGAGAACTAGATAATGTTGTTCTTTATCATTTACTTTTGGTTTCATCTTTCTAAAATTTTTTTAATTTGTTATAAATGAGAAATGCAAAAGTAATATTTTTAATTAATTTTTATAAATTCATAGAAAACAACCACAATTAAATACTATATATAGTAATGGGACCATTTCTTATTCATTTTTAAAATACATATAAACAATTTTCAATTATTAGACTGTAATTTTTGTTAAAATTTTCTAAAAAATTGATTTTATAAAACCTTTTTTAAATAGCCACCCTGACATCCTCTTAAGACACTCGTTCAAAATACAGTGGAAAATATGTTTACGCATTTCCAATGCTATGGATTGTAGAATTATTATAGAATAATTATTTTAGTAGCAAAAAAAGGTGAGAAAATAAACTATATATACAATTTTATTTGAAGTTGTAGTTTATATACAATTTTGAAAATAAAATTTTTTATGTCTTTCAAGTTTCATTAGTTTATAGAACATTATAGAATTAATTAATTGCAGAATGCTGTTATACAATCATAGTTTATGTTTCATATTTTTATTGGTACATCATTTACGATAATTATACAATACATAGGTACTATTGGAAATGTGTAAACACTTTTTATAAAGACTTTTTTAAAACAGATATCGTGATTATACAATAACAAAATGTGGTAATAACACGGGAATATTTTTAAACTACTTTTAAAATATATTAATATACTTTTAAATAGTTAGATTTTCCTTTTTCTTAAAATTTCATATACAAAATACCTTAAAAATGGGTGTCTGGCAGACAAAAATCGAATAATTTTTTAGTAAGAAAAGGCGTACCTATCTACCACTGAAGGCTGAAACTTTTTTGTGTAAAAATTCTTTGAAATTATTACCTATAGGTATATTTTCCACAAAGTTTGTGAACCACTAATTATTTTCACAACTCGTGTGCATATTTTTGTGACGGATCCCGTATATAATTTTGAACTATATACCTAACTACTTTTTTAAATTTATCTTTTTATTTGGATATTATTTAATGGAGCCCTACTTCCAAAAACGCGACAAAAAAAGCGTCCGTACAAAGTTTGTCGGGATAACGGAACGCAATCCTCAAAATTCTGAACTGGTACAATCAGCTCATAGGAGATTGTTACATATTTTGTTTTCTGTATTTTTAACTCATTGTGGTCTAGATGTGACTAGTAGATGAAAATAATTTTCAAAATAATAAGTATAAATCTGTAATAGTACAGATTATATTAAATTTATCAAGAGACGACGCTTGATATTATAGATTTCCTTATAGAATCGGAGGGATATGATCATATTATAAAAAAATAATATCCAACCTGTGTGATGACGAAAATTTAAGGCTGGGAATGAGATGGTACATATACCTACACTAAGTAGGTATATGACCTTTCAACAGAGACATTTTGTATTTAAAATTATATTAATGTTGTTATTATTATTATTATTATGTCTGTTTTAGAAACGAAAACGGCAGTATATGTACGTAGGTACATGTAATGTCTATTAGAAACGAAATTTCTCGTGCACGAACAAATATAAGTTATCGTACGCGTATTCATTTATTTTCGAAGACATACGTATATATGGTATTTTATATGACATACGCGTATTAGTACTTTTATAGGTACCTAATACTTAAACTACTATATAATACTAATACATAATATCATTCCAAACGTGAAACGATTCTACGGAATTATTAATGTGAAAAATTTTTCTGTTAACGATTCCTCGTAAAACTCCAAAGCCGAAGTATATCGTAAGATAATCGAAACTTTTCGAAAAAAAATAGCTAGGTTAGGTGAGTATACACAATCCATAATGGTTTTTAGTGCTTGGAAACTTGATTATTTACAATAATACCTAGATATCCTAGGTCTTAGAGATTGTATATAATATGAAAAATGGAGATGCACAATTATCAGTGATAGTTTCGGTAAGGATAAAGATGATGCTCAGGATGAGGATTTAGAAATCGTGGTATTGACATTCTAAGGAAGTCTTAATTATATTTACAATTTAGGGACTACCAAAATCGAGATTTTTTTTTAAATAAACAACGATTTCAGGAACAATCAATATTCAATCAAACTAATATTTTCTCGAATATGTATTGAAAATCACGATGATCAAAACGAAGGAACCCGACTAACTGTGTATGTTTTAAACTTTTGACTAAGACGCATAATTACCAAAATTACGTCCATGAGAATTATTCCCAAATATTTTATATTAAATGGTATTTACCTATATAAGAGCAATATATAAATGACATACGTACACATTAAACGTATATAACATATCATTTCCAAAAATGATTCCGATATTGTCAATTCTTATTTTGATACTTCCTCTCAAAAAAAAAAAAAAAAAATCAAAAAAATCTCAACTTTCACTGTTTTTAAAAGTAAATTTTCAAAAATGATCATCCTGCAAATTATATTTACCAAAATATATATCTAGATATAATTAAAAAAATTAAAAATTGGTTTCAGTTTCTCACTATTCTAATTTTAATAGCACTCCAGTGGCTCCAGATTATTTTTATATTGTACTCAAAAATATATTATGTAATTTGTGTATAGTGATTAATATGAATATTAATATTAATGTACGTACGTTTAATTTTTGAGATGTTAGTTTTTTGTATTAAGCAGCTCGATTTGCATTAAGTATTTCAAACTTTATGAAATTATTATGTATATTATACGCTTATATTATCTACCTAGATTTTTTTCTGGTGACACTCACAACTGCAGCAATTTAAGTTAATAACAGCTTAAGTATCAACAATATTTTAATAAATTAAAATGTACAAAAAAATAAAAAAAAATTAACAATTACGGTAAATCCGAGTCATAAATGAAAAAATATATTAATGAGGATATACATAATAGAGTGTACCAGATTAATCGCAGTACAGTTTAATAAATATTAGATTAAATTTACATAATTTTATCGTAAAATGTGTATAGGTGCAAATGTTGACTTTGAACTGGGGAGGAGCTTATTTTATAATGAGTTATAATACTTAACAAGTGATTAAAAAATATTCAATTTTTAATATTACAACTTAAAAGTTAAAACCAATTTTAAGATTAAAATGTTATAAATAAAATCAATACTAATAATACATACTGAGTAAAGTGGGTGAAAGTAAACAAGACAAGATAGTGGCGATAAGAGTGTATTTTAAGTTTACAGAATTACGTTACCTACCTAACATTTTTTTTTTTTTTTAAATGCCAAAAAAAAACTAAAAATTTTTATAAATAGCAAAATGATAATATAGAAGATCTAAGTTTATACCAAATATTTTCTGTAGCACTATATTGGTATGACAAAAATTTAAATTACTTTAGTTATTTTTTTAATGATTGTTAAGAAAATGTTAAAATGTATGTATTATACTTTTTGGGTAAGTAAGAGACGAATAGAAGTTTTCTACAGAAAAAATAATATTATATCAAACTTTATTCAGAATAGTTTTTTAATGCAATGATTTATCATTGCTTTCAAAATTAAAATTAAAATAATATAGGTATATTCTGACTGAAAGAACTCGAAATTATTATTTGTGCACCTTTTTAAAATAATTTTTCTAGAAATATGTGAATAAATGTAACTTAGTTAAGAATTAAAAATTTTTAACAAACATTATAAATAATTTTTTTTTACATTTACCATTTCATTTTATATTCATCAAAAAAATTTAAATTAATTTTTCAAAGCTTATTTTTAGATTATAAATTAATTTTTTTGAAAAGGTACTATTTTGATTTTTCATCATAAATTACAAAATAAAATACAAAGTTTGATTCATCGTTAAAACTACTCTTATGTTTCACTACTAGATGGTATGGAAGATAGAATGGTTGTAGGAATGGCAACACGAGTACATTCTGATTAGATTTTCTTGACTCAAATATTCATCGGCTGGAGCTTGTAGTTCTTAGACGAATTTATATCGACACAAATAATGAATTCGTTATATTCCGTATTCCCAAACCCGCGCATCTACTATACGACCGCCGGACTAGGTATCAGTAATGAGAGACACATTGGGCCGGTGTCTCATTTTGAAATTAAATATTTTACTAATAATTTTTTAAATATAAAACAGGGTAGACAATGTATTATTGTTTCTTATGGCACTTTATCACTGCATATTATATCTCTTATTATATCATTATATTACATACCTAAGATATACTGCCCATCTCTGAATATATATTTTTTCGTTTAAATGTTGTTTTTTTTTTTTTTTAAAGAATTACTGACAATAACTATTTTTTTTAAGTATTTAAAAACAAATATAACTTATAATAAGATTATAAAATGATGTGAGTGAAAAAAGATAATGTGTTTAGTATAGTAGGATAATAATAGTTATAAAGGATGCTAATTTATGCAGGATAGTAATTTATATACAGTCATAAAGTATATTTTAAGTTATTAATATTATTATACAAAACATTGGATTCGTGGTATAGAAGTAACATTTTGTATGATATTCAAAAATAAACTTATACATTATACAGTGAAGTATAAATCATTCTTGTAATACTTTTTTCAGAAAGTTATTTGTATGTAACATTCATTATTGTTTTAAACATGTTTATAAATTTTTTGTCCCTCTCCCTTATTTGTAAAAACTATATCAAGTTTCGATTTTGAAATGGCAACATATGATTTAAATTATAAGCACTTAAAGAATATATTTTTATAAGAACTTACCCGTTTTAATTTTTTAAATCCGATATATATATATATTATCCGAGTAATAAAGATTTAACGTGGCGGAGTTGAGAAGTACGACATTTATTTCGTGCTTTGACAGTAATTCTCCATTCCGCCACGTCTTGAACTTGAACGCTATTATTACTTCCTTGAAAATTTACAATTCAATTCATCGGTTTCCATTTGAAAACCGAAAGTGGATATAGTTTAAAAATATAAGAGAGGGTGATAAAAATTTTAAAATACCAAGAAAATAGAATAAGGCATGCAAATAACTTCCTGAATTTTTTTTACAAAAATTATTTACTACACATCCCGAGATGTATAGCCTGGCTCAAGAAAGAAAACTCACCCAGTGTGTATATATATATATATATTATATTATTTACCTTAATATTACCTATGTATTATGTATGAGTAAATTTTAAATTACTACGTAAAATGGAGGGGGGGGGGAAAGAACAATTTTCAATGAAAATGGTTTATGATTTTATTGAAATGTATAAACAATAAATAAACTCGATTAAAATGAGCACTTCAATTATTTTAAAATGGTTTGTCTGCGAACATTATCATACAAATATACGCGTAGGACGAGCCTTCACTCCTGCAGGCATACACTTGTTTACTCGTACCTGGGTGGTTAGGTTAAGTAACTGTATACACGTACAGTTAACATTGCATTTGTTATAGATGCATTGTGTGTGTACACAAGGGTGTATTTACATAAGCTCATTGTGGTGTATTTCATATGATTATTATTGCATTGGTTCTTCGAAACGTATATAAAAAATTAACGTCTCAATTACAACTAATATTATTTCAACTGTTTAAACCTGCAGTAGTTTTGTAGACTTTCGAATTCTTAAGACGCACATAATTTCGCGTACCACGGTAAAAATCTTATTATTATTATTATTATTATTATTATTATTATTGTATAATAAGTAATATATACGAAGCACAATTAATTTGAAAACGTTATATTTTCCTATAGCACATTAAAAGTTGTAAACAAAAATTATATAATAAAAAAAACATTTATATTTCTCGTGTAAAGCTGAGTAATAATTTTGAGACACGTATTCATTATAGAAATAATAATATGATTATAATATTATATAGATACATGTTACATTATTATATACGATATAGTTATATGAATTAGTCATGTAAATTTAAAATAAACAACATTTGATAAATACAATTGGGAATTATTATCGCAAAATATTAAATATATGAATAAAAGTAATATTATTATTTGTCATAACGTATATTGTATGGTAGAAAATGGAAAGAAAATTTACTCCCAGACGATACTCCAGTTACATACGTGTATATTATTTAAATAACAGTTTTGCTGTTATTAAATTGATGTAGTCACCTAATTCGACGTGATCCATCTCAGTAAACAAACGATAGGTAGTAGAAAGTATAATAATATGCTGACCTCATATACTGACAAATGCCATAGACCTATTTACTAAATGGACTGAACTTCCAGTCAACATTCATAAGATAATATTTAATAAGCGAAAAAGTGCATTATGGAAGAACTATTATTAATTTTTCACTCGTTTTTTCCATAATATTTGTATAATTACAGGACCTGTTATAAAATGTTCATTTAAATTATAATGATAGAAATCAGAATAGTCATGAATTAAATAGTAAGTAGTACGTGCAAGTTATTTATTATACAGTTTTCTGTACTATTAAATGACCGCCCCCCCCCCACAAAAAAATACACTTCGTTTTCCCAACAATTCACTTTTTGAGGAGACTGCACTGGAGTGCAAAATACCAATCTCAAATCGAAGTTTTACCCCATAAAAATTATAAATTCTGCGGTAATAATTTAAACGCTGGTGCAAGCCTTCAAGACTGAAGAAATGGTTTTCTAAAATTTTAATTAAATATTCTATTATCAATTGACATTTACGTTTATGTATATATGTTGTATAAACATATAGACGTATATATTAAAGACATACCTAGGATTTTTATACCGTATCAACTACATTTATTAGAGATTGAAAATTGATTTCCTAATTGGTCCTATCCAAAATTGCCAAAACTTTCCAAAGTTAAATTTCAAAAATCAATAATATCCCCTAAATTAAATCGTAAATATGACACTATGATACTATGAATTTGAATCATAATAAGTTCAAAATTGTGGTCCTTGGATTTAATATAATGTATTATAATTTTTTAACAAATAAAAAATTATAGCTAAAAATCTAGCGACTGATGGAGCCGATTTTTGAGATATGCATTTTTACACGTTTTATAAGCTGTTAAGATATAGATTTTTTAACACATTATAAAACCTTTAAAAATACATATATCAAAAATTCTGCTCCATGAATAGCTAGAGAATTATGTTTTTTATAATTTATTTTTGTGTTTACCCGACAATCAAAAATTGTGCCGGCACAAATCTATTTTTAAATTACTTTTAAAATATATTTAAATATTTTTAATTTGTTTGATTTTTATTTTTCTTAAAATTTAATCAAAATTTTCTATACAAAACCCCTTAAAAGTCGGGTGTGTGGAATCCTCTTAAGTAGTGTGATAATCACGTTGCAGCAGTTCCTGCTGGTGACCGATAATGCAAAATATTGATTTTGCGCCAAAACTGATCATTTTAAACTGATTAAATTGTTAAAGATTACATAGAATCAATACAAGTGGTGCGAGAGGGTCCATCGTCCTTTCAATCCTCGTACAGAATAATATATTACTATTTTGAAAGACTACAAGATAAAATATATTTACATTCGGAGTGAAGTTTAGTATTATATTAGTTTTCGATTTTTAAAAAATTTCCATTATTTTTGATAGTTTTTCTTTACGCATTAATCAGGATAATGGAAAATTTACCTTTCTAACTAAATACCAACTAAATAAAATTCATTACCAGAAAATAGGTGAGCATTTCTTGTACTAAAATTATATAATAAAAAGTAATTTATTATTATAATAACAATAAAAAAAACATATGATTATAAAACCAGTAAATTCCTGGCTACGCTTTGAATTAAAAATATAATAATAAAAAAAATATCTGAAAGTTAAAACTAGTCAATATTATCAAAAGCTTAATAAGGAGTTAAAACATTGAATAATTGCATATATATATATATATATATATATCACTATATTAGAAAATTGTTATGAAAATGATTAGATTCGTTATATTTAGGAATTCACTTACCAACATAATATAATAAGAATATGATAAAAAATTCATATGAACAACATAACACCTAGGAACACTTTGTTAATATTTATGATAAAAATGATATTGTGGAGTTATTTAGTAGCCACTAAATAATGTATTTGCGTGGAAAATAATGGGGGATTTTTATTTTATAAGTGATATAAACTTGGTATATGATAAAATTGAATAAAATAAAATAAATCGAATATAACGAAAACGAATTCATATTGTTAGCCATTTTTCAAAAATATGATTGACAGATGTTTGCCACATGATTTTACGATTAGCCTGGGAAAATATTGAATATTTTATAAACAGAAAAATACCCTTTTTTAGTTGAAAGGGTATTGATCGGTGTAAAATAATTTCTAATGTCGGAATGCATTATAAAAGTCGTAACAAAGGATATTACATCAAAAACCGGAGTTTGCATACTTAATAATAATATGTTTATTAAGGCGGTGTGACGATATTTTAAGTTATCGTGTAAATACTATTATTTTTTTTTTCCACTCGGCATGAGTTTATTATTTTTCATTTTTTTTTTTTTTTTCCGGAAAAAACTTTTGTTTATCTTTATGATATATTATAACATTGCGCGCCCGATGGAAGAAGCGGTTACAAATTTCAGTCAACAAGCCGAAACGACCGAATTTAATAATAATTTATTTGAAATAAAAGTATATTATACAATATGACTTACTCGGTATGCTTTAATGCCGTACCGTTTTCTCTCGCGATGGGATTTCGTCCAGTCGTTATTACGAGTTTTTTTTTTTATATTTTTTTTTTTTTGTCGAGCCATCGTATAAAATACGTTACGATTATTGAAATAATACGAAAACCCCGTCTCTTTATTCGTGTTCCACAGTTTGAGGCGCTCGCGTATTATAACCAAATAAATATCCAATAAAAATAAACGACGGCAGCGACGACTTACTACATATATATACATTATAATATTATTATACAGTGAAAAAGCGCTCGTACACTTCATTTGTGGGGCCTTTGGGCGGAATTTCCCGTCTCTAAAATTGTGCTCGATCTTGTACTGCTGTAGTGTTTCGGCCATATATCCCAACTCCGACACGACTTTTGATGGTATATATTATTATTATCACTGTAGTCAGTGACGGATCTTATAAATTTAAAATGTACAAAAAAACGTCATTATAAACGAGTGTTTTTTTTATTTTTTTATTTATTTTTTTTTTATTTATCAATGTTCAACAAAATAAAAATTGTTTTAGACTGAGCGGTGCGAAGAAGCCTATAGTGAGAATTAATTTGGTAGAGGTAATTTGTAGATTTTTCGACAAATTCAATAATAGCTTACGGAAACATGTATTGGGAATGTCCGCTTTGCTAGCGTCCCCGAATTTCCGAGTTCTAAACGTATTTTTAAACAATAATCTAAAATCATTATAAAAAAAAAAAAAAACGAATGATGTTTATCACCCTATATAGTCACCGAATTAAAAATGTTCCTTATAATTATGCAATAAAAATATCATAACAACCATCTTCTCGGTACCCGCGGTAAGCAAATGTATGAACTTATACGATCCTAACTGGTTATAACATTAAACACAGAAGTCAATGTAAACTTGTAACTATTTAACTGTTAACTATCTACCTAAAACCCTGTATTTTTTTCCTGTTTATAGGTTACGTTTTATTAATGAAATAACTTTTAATAACAATTTTTTATTGTTTCAAATATTATCATTTGTCCATATTATATAATGCTAAGCTACATTCAATAAAACGAATATTCAATAATTAGAGGATTATTAAACATTTAACATATTTAAAAAACAAGGTTTATTTTTATATATATATATATACATACAAGATAATGCCCAATAATACATAATATATAAATATAAAAATTACATATTATTATGTAATGTGTTCATATTAATTTTATTTAATAGTGCTATGCTATTATATGTTACATAAAACATAAAATTTATTATTATTATTATCGTATGGTATTTTTAACAAGCATTACAACTCAATAAAATTATAAACAAATAAACTTAATTAAAAATAAAAATAAAATAAAATAAAGATTTAGTATAATTATTCAAACTTATGGTGACTTC
>JAIPRL010002014.1:0-68091 GCA_025469235.1 Pemphigus obesinymphae | reverse complement strand
TATTTCAGACCATACTTATATAGACAAAAGTTTAAAATTATAACTGATCACCGACCACTAACTTATTTATTTAACATAAAAGATGTTTCATCTCAATTAATGAGATGGAGATTACAATTAGAGGAATACGACTATGAAATTATTTATAGAGCAGGTTCACAGCATTCCAACGCTGATTGTTTATCACGAATTAATATAATGAAAAACAGTGAGAAAATCGAACATTATTATGATTTATTTACAAAAGCAGAAGAAAAAATTATTTTTAACGCCTTAATTACGGAAGAGGACAGCAGCATTAAAAACGCTGACCCAACTGAAAATCTAATATTACCTATTTCTAATGACTCAATTATCACACATCCAGGAATACGTGAAATAAAAAATAATAATGAAATTAATAATAACATTATATTTGAACATGGTAACAAGTTCATTACTTTCAAGCAATCAAAACGAATGATTATATTTTATAATTTACGGGAAACTTATAACTCAGAAATTAGAGCTGAAACATTTTTAACAGATATACACGAGATAAAAGAATTTTGTATCAATAATAATATTAATCAATTTTCAATTACTCGTTTAGAAGGGGTCACGACCTTAACTATCTATGAACGTATACGCACAATGTTTCGTTACGTATTTAAAAATACAGGTATATCGGTGAAAATATATACAGAACAATCATTCAGTAGCGAAGAAAAACAAAATATTATCTATGATTATCACAATACAACTGTAGGCGGTCATTCGGGAATTTCACGTACTGTGAAACGTCTTAAACTTCATTATCAATGGAAAAATTTGAAAAAAGACGTAAAAATATATATAAAAATTGGGAAATATGCCAAAAAAATAAATCAAATAGGAAAATAAAATAACCTATGCTAATTACAACCACGGTAACTAAACCTTTCGAAAGAATATGTTTAGACATAGTAGGGCCACTACCACCATCCTCGCTTGGTAATATATATATATATGTTAACTATACAGGATGAGTTATCACGTTATGCATTAGCTATAGCATTGGCTACTACTGACGCCGAAATGGTTGCGCAAGCATTCGTTGAATGTTTTGTGTGTATATACGGGATTCCTACATCAATTTTAATTGATTGTGGAACGAATTTTCTTTCCGATTTTTTTAAAAAAATGTATTAACTTCTTGATATAGAAAAAACTAAGACCACTCCTTGGCATTCACAAACAAACGGTTTTTTAGAACGATCACATAAAACTCTAAAAAATTATTTACGTAGCTTTGTAGACAAAGACAATAATTGGGACACGCTTCTTTGTTATGCAACATTTTGTTATAATACAACCATTCATACTTCAACTTTGTTTACACCATACGAAATTGTATTCGGAAGAAAACCAAATATTCCATCAACTTTCCTTAGAGAACCCGAATCTCAATACAATTATGATAACTATGTTTTTGATCTTAAACGAATAATGCGAGAAACACATAAATTAGCACGAGATAACTTAATAAATAAAAAAGAAACTAATAAAACATATTATGATCAATCAATTAACCCATTGGAACTCCATGTCGGAGAAAAGGTATTAATAGAGGAACATAATAAAAGAAATACCTTGAGTCGTAATTGGTCAGGGCCATATGAAGTAACTCATGTGCATAGTAACGAAAATATTACTATTAATAAAGGTAGAAATGGATACAGAATACATAAAAACAATGTAAAAAAGTTTTTTGAAACTGAACCATAATATTAATGGAGGAAATTTTATAAAATATTAAACACTATAGATATATAATATAGATTATATATGCATGTATAAGTGTATTATTTAGATTAAAAAAAAAAATTTCAGATCTTGTATTCTGTTATTTTCGGGATATCTGGTAACCGGGACGCCAAAATTTTCCGATGAGCCTTTGCTACAAAAATCTGGACTCTATTTCGAAAACAGAGGACCATTGAAACTCATGACAACAAAATGGGACTTAACCCCATATTTAAATATAACATACTACAAAGAACAAACTCCGATGTTGTATACGTATATAGAAGGAGCAAAATTTTTATGTGACAAGGTTAGATTGGCATCTAATCTGACAACCACCACAAATTGTAATAATCTACATTTAGTTTTTTTATCATTAGTGAATCAAGTCGAAACAAAAAGACAACTAATATTTAAGTCAATTGGACACACAAGAAGGAATAGAAGAATATACCCTTTAAAAAATATGGACAATATAATCAAGAAGAATATGTAGATTTTATTCCTCAATCAATAATAAAATAAACCTATTTTACTGAAGATAACTCACGAGAACACATCATGAAGGACCAACATGTCATAACAAATAAGATGACTGATTTAAATGAAATATCCAGTTCCAGCCTTCAAATTGAAGCTGTAATTCGAAAACAAAAATATTTGGAAGATTTAAAAAAGAACCAACATAGGAATAATAATTACTTATTATATGCCATCATCAGTTCTATTATACTTCTTAATATAGTATTATTCATAATAGCAGATATAAAAAAATTAGAAAAATTAAAAATATGTTAAAATGAGGGGACGTCAGTCAACAACTGAAAGATCCATTGAAGTAAAGGAAGAAGAGAATCATCACGAGGCATTCGCACCATCTATGGAAGAAATAAACTTACAACAAAATGAAAAATAGTTTCATTTTACCCTAAGTTGAAGGAACATTATTAGGAAAGTCAGAGGACTTCCCTCAAAAAGGGGAGGTATGTAGTAAACCGTATATACGTTGTTTACCACAAACATGTTATTTAAAAATTATAATGATTAGTTTCTAATATAGACGACCTTTTTATTCTTCTGTTTTACGTAAACCGATTATCAGTCGATAATAGGTTTACGCACTCGGCATTTTCTACTTCCAAACAATCACGCCATTCCCAGATCACATATAAATAGGGTAGAGCTCTCGTTACACGGTAGATCTAGTTTTGTCATCTTAGACTCCTGAATTAAACTTATGTACGTCGTTACCCACCAAAGTAACATCGCCACTTACCTCTAAGTTCAACCCAGTAAACCATTATTTTATTAAAATGTTTTTAAATTATATATATTAACGTAAATTTGTTTAAATAAAAACTTAACTAAATTATTAAGTGTTTTATTTCATTTACAATCTTTCCTTTGGCACTCCTCGTCAAACCCTGGAACAACGTCGGACCACCAACGAACTTTAAGAGTGCTACGTCGTAAAATAACAGTATTGTAGAATAGGAGCACTACAATATGTTGTACTGAGAGAAACCTAATTCATTATCCAAAAAATTATTATTAAGCCATGTCTCTGTGAAGACTATAAAATCATGAAAAAAAGATGGAACTGAACAATTTAATAAATTAATTTTGGTACGAAAACCCTGAACATTTTGGTAATAACCGATAAAATGAAGATTGGTACAAGCAGAAGATTTATTAGAACAGTTAACAGATTTCTGTTTTAGATTATTAAAGAAAGTATTAAATTTATTTGCATTACTATTAGCCTTTGCCCTCGAATTTTTTTAAATTTTTACTATTTTTGGAATATCATTGGCGTAGTGGACTTTGATATCACTTTCTCCAGCCTTGACTCGATTATGAAATTCAGTATAGACCTCCTTAATGTGACGGCGTTTTGTTTGGGTGCGATCCTTGACAACGGAAATGTTTTTACAGATGTAGGAGACTCTCGTTTTATTTTCAAAAAAGAAGAAATAAATAGATCGACATTACGATGGTTGTGTAAAGTCAGTTTTATCGGTCTAAGTTTATTGATAGATGGACGACCAAGCCGTATAATATTAACAAAGTTATCTGTACTTGAGGAACATAATGAAATGAGCTTGTTTATGTGCTCAGTATCAAATTTAATGCATTCATTTTCATCCTTACTTAAAGATTCCTCAACACCATGAATAATTATATTTGATGAACGTTTTTGGATTTCAACAACCTCGTTCATATTTTCCAAAGATAAGTCCTTAGACTCGGAATTTATACCGGGATTTTGAGCTTCTAGTGCAAAAACCCTATCTTCTAGACTCTCAACTTTTTTTTGGCACTCCCCTAACGTGGAATTTAATTGGGAAATATGTGCTTTAATGTCATCAATACGATTATTCACGGTCTCGAAATTCTTGTTTTGGCTGGAAGAGAGCATACTGATCATTTTGGCTAAGTGATCTAATGTTAATTGTTTTTTTTATTTGATTTTGCATTATTAAGGCTACCAATGGATATTGGTGAATTAGATATATTAGTGGAATGTTTAGAGCAAATCCAGTTATTGCGTGGTTTGCTGTATGTTTTAAACGTTTCGATTGATATATCTAGACAAGATGAATGATAGCAATAAAAACAAATCGAATAGCTGAGAGAGGAATAAAGTCGTGAGATACCAAGTTTACAGATATGGAAAATTGATGGTATTAAATATACTTAATATAATTAAAATAATTATAGGTACTATGTATATATGTACGGAAAAATAGACTGTAAAGTATTGTTATCCAGGTTGGTATTATGGTCGATGAAATACAGCCGATGTGGATAATCAAATTCGATAATGCAGGTATATTATACAAAATTAATTGAAAATAATAATACCAGGTTCGGTATAAATATTATATATTAATATATTTATGAATTAAATCAAAATAATAAACCTCAGTTGTAGTGGACGGCGATAACGACGCTAACGTGTATGAATAATTGATGACGATGAAACTTCCATACTAATTAACAAAACTGAGTACCTGATAATATTAAATTGAGAAAACTATACTTATATTGAATTAATAACTGTAATTATGGCGATACAGAGGGAACAAACACACGTGTTGTCTCCACCGTGGTCGAAACTGTACTATATTATATGTATATATATCATTATACTTACATAATATCTAGTAATTTATTCAACTATCTATATAACTATCATTTTGTTCCGAATATATACAAAAAAAAACAATTAAATGTTCATACTTAATAACGCAAACGGTGTTTAGATTCGCGTTGTAAATAGCAAAATCTATGAATATGGCTCTGGTACCACGAGTCAGCCAAGTGTTTAATTTAAGTTCTTCAATAAGTGCTTTAGCTGCGTCTTTATTTTCTGGAAAATCAAAATAATACCCGCCAGATCCGTAATATCCTACGTGACCGTAGAATTCCACTCCATGAGTACTAGCTGCCTCAGAGTATTGCCATCTATTCAGAAATGGAATGTATACATGTGTTTTATTAGTTTTGAATAATTGTTATAATATAATATACCTATATAATATTAATAAAATCTAACTTGTAATCTGTTATAGTAGAACTGGTTCTAGAGAATTTACTTATAATTTTATTTATGTATAGATAAACAATACAAATTACAATAATATTAAATTATCGTTTAAAAACTTACTGAGTTCCTTTTTTTAGTCCAAAACTCTCTTTGTCTTCATTTGTAACATCGTACGGAGGAAAACACTCTTTGAATAAACCTTCAAATTGCTTTCGTATTGTGCATTTCCCCCCATCCTTGACTTTAACCTAATAAATTATTATAATAGGTAAATATTAGGAATTGGTCGAACCTAAATTACTCGAGCTTGGAACCCAAAAATTGACCCAAACACTTTTATAAATTAAAAATATATATTTATAAAATATTATTAAATTTATTATATGTGCTTATTATATAATAGTATACCTGTCTTGCTCTTGGAGTGTACAAAAATTTGTTTGCGTAAAGGACTTTTATATCATTTTCATTGCCGAATGGCTTATCATATAGTCTATTGAGTAGGACGCCGGAAAAAAACTATATATAAAACGAAATAAAAGATAATATATTGTATTTATATATTATATTATATATATATATAATAATAATATAATAATAATATATATTAATATATTATATTATTATATGGAGTATCTTATGTTATGGATGTGAGACATGGACAATGACGCAGAAAGATAAAAATAATCTGCAAGCAATGGAGATGTGGTTGTGGAGGAAGATGATTAAGACCAATTGGATGGAACGAAAATCAAATGAAAGAGTTTTAGAGGAAATAGGAGAGAAAAAAAGTCTAATGATTAACATAATGGAAAGGAAAATAAAATTTATTGGGCATCTTATACGCCACAATGATTTTCTTATTAATATATTTGAAGGAAAAATAATGGGATAAAGACCAAGAGGAAGACCTAGAACAAATTATTTCCATGATATAAAAGAGAAGATGGGCTGCGCATCCTACCAACAACTAAAGGAAGCAGCAAAAGACAGACACACATGGCTAACTAGACAAGGCGTTGCCTTTAGAACCTGATGATGAATTATACCTTAATTTAAAATTACAATTAAAGCTATTAGCTTGCAACAACTAATTTGCGCTATATATATATATATTTAATGGCATATTTTTGGAGGGGGGGCACCAAACATTTTTGGGTGTCAAAAAGTATAAAATTCCAAAAATGTAAATAGCCCTCATATGTTTTATTAGGGGTAAAACTACAGCCTAGTTGACAGAAATATTATCAAAGACGTCTAAAGTGAGATAGAGGATATAACCCTACTATTTTGGTTAATAATACTATATTTATAGTCAGAACCCGGAAGTTTTGTTGTTAAGTAAAAGATATTTAATTTTCATAACGCCCCATACTCTTACTAAATTCATAAGTCTAATCTATTAAATTATATAAATTTATAAATTCTCTATACAAAAAGCATTAAAAAAAAAAAATTTACAACGTTAAGAAAAACCACCACAAACAATGTTAAAAGCCAAAAAATTAGGTATATGTTGTCATAGTCATTCTGAACAGGGGTAAGGAGGGTGTCTACCTCCCAAGGGATTTTTGTCAGTCGGCAAATCTCGCAAATTTGGTAGAAAAATTGACACAGTCAGCAAAATGTCAGTCTTTTTGAGAAATATTTGTTCGGAATGTGGAGTCGGCAAATAAAAGTTTTTCGAACAGTCGGCAAATTATAAAAACATCCCCCCCCCCACAAAAATATGTCTTCGGAACGCCTCTGCATGTTTTAAACGTTATTTCAGTTTAGGTTTTTAAACATTAGTTTAAACACCTTATAATTCTGTTGTTTCCTAAAATAAGTAGACATAAATAGAAATATAATAAGTAGAAACAGGGAATTTAGAACGCTCGCAGACTTGTTTTTTATGCGTTTATCGAAAATGTCGACAAATCGAATAATTACCTCATCTCAAAAAATTTCAACTAAAAATTGGTACGTATGAAGAGATTACTGATTACATCAAGTTTTCTTGACAAAAAGTTGTTCATAGTAAAAATATAAAAATAATAAACATTATAAAATCAAGAGATTTCTTACTCCACTCAGAATGTAAAATGTAAGATAGTAAATATCTAATTATATTAGTTTTTATGGCGTTGTTGGTACTATATTTTGGGTTATCAACAATGTTTCTCTAGTTATTATTAATTAAAAGTTCTGTCTACAAAATTGTATCTATTATGTATAAATATAATTTTTTTTTTTTTTTTTGGTGGGAGGGTAGTACCCCTAGATCCCCCCAGTAAATACGCCACCATATGTGTATATATAATATATGATTAGTTATAAACTAATTCTAATTATTTCAAAATAAATCAAATATATTAATAAATAATAACGCTTATCTACACGTACGTGAGGTAGACTTTTGGTATACCCAATAATGAATAAATAATTAATTTAAAAGTAGACTGTGCCGGTTTTATTAAAAACAATGTAGATCAGGATAGTAGATAGATAGTATATAGTATATACACTGAGTAAAAATAATAGGTAGGTATAAACAATCAATATTTTGAACATAAAATAATTAATATAAGTACATATACTTATATGTATAATATTATACATGAATATCTATTAGAACCTACAATAAAATAATACAATTTATTTAAAACAAATAATAAAAAAATACGGTCAGTAGGGGGTGCATTGACGGAAATCGAGGGTCTATCGTATAGGGCTTCGTCCCACTAAAAGTTTGGCAAGCCCTTTAAAAATTATTTGAAAAATTATATTTAAATTTATTTACATGGACACTTTTGCTAAGAGACGTAAGAACATTTTGTTTAATGCAAAAAAATTTTTAGTTTTTCAAAAATCCATACCAATTTTTGTTTTGATTTATTGATTAAACATGAAAATGTTAATAAATCTGTTTGTATGGACGAACACACAGACTCCGAATCTATAAATAATTCTGTAACCATTATTATCGATGTGACAAAGTACACTGATTTAGGGAACCTAAATTCAGAACCTATCCAGTCTGTATTAAAGATAGGTGACTAATAAAAATAAATATAAGTATTAGTATGACTAAATGACTTATCGATAAGACTGTATTTTAAATAATGTGGAAAAATAAAATAAAATGTCTCCCTATATAAAAACTAAGGCGAAAATTCTATTAAAAAATAAATAGATAGCTGAAATATAGGTAGGTATATTATATTAATACTTAATAAAAAAGCACAGTGTTATTCAACTTTTTATATTTTGATAAGATTCAAATAGTGAAAGATCTTTTCTAATTTATAATCTATAATTTATTTATTTTTCATGTTAATATGTTATGATTTGATGTGTTAGTTATTTTTATTACAAGTCTGTCGTCAATGATGATTTATAATATGTAATGTTAAATTTAAAAAGTTATAAAAAGTTGAGAAACGTTAATATCGAGCATAGCGAGAAAATTATTTTTAGTTCGCAATAAATTATGTATATATAGTCTTAGCTCCCCCCCCCTAATAATTAAATCCAATTTCCACCAATGAGGGGGAGGAAGCCATTCGCTCGTTGGGTAGAATTTGGTGGTGGATGTATTGAATTTGAAAGCCATGATAAATCATTCTTTCGATAAAATGCCTTAAAAGTGCCTACAAAGTTCAGTTTTCTGTTCAAACTAACTGAATAGTCCTGACTCTTTTTAGTTAAGTCTTATCGTGTATATGCGAAAACTGAACGTACAATCAGTCCCAGATACGACATGAACTGATTAAGGCGTTCTTGATGTTACGTTGGAGTGAACCATAACTGATTCTTCATTATCTTTACCACGTTATTATTTTATCTCACTGTTTCTCTAATCATGTAATATAATTGTTATAACTAGGGCCGTATTTAGGGGACTGCTCTACTGGAAAATTGCCCAGGGGCGGTCCCTTTAGAGTGGGAGCGGCATTTGAAACGGTGTGACCTTTTTTTTTTTTTTTTGTTTACTTACGGTTTTAAGGAAGTATTTTAGGGAAATACGGCCCTGGTTATAACCATGAACATGTTCGTACTATAACTCATATCTAATACGAATTTATTTTTATTTTTATCACGAATTTTTCGGTTACACTTTAAAGTTAAAGTGAAGTTTAATTTTACTTTTAATTACATACCTATAAATAAATATGGATACAAGGAATTGTCCCCAGAAGTCAATATGTAAGTCATTTAATAAATTAATAAATAAGAGCTTCGCTTTTTCAACCAGATTTTCACCAATTTTGATCGGTTTTCGGGAATTTTACTACCTTTAACTTTAATATTACATAAAATAGTAGTTGCGATTAAACAAGAAGTCCTTAATTAAACACCATTATAAACAGTAAATAAAATAAAACTTAAAATTTGTCAGTAGGGGGGAAGCACTTCGCTCGTTGGGTAGTATACTGGGTGGTGGATATTATATTGAACCTGAAAGCAATGATAAATCATTTCTTTCGATAAAATGATTCTGAGCAAAGCTTTGGTTTATATAGTATGAGTATTATAACTATGAGCAGAATCATCATTACGATTTATATGGCCCTAGGCATTTAGGCAATAAGGTAACAAAAAATAAAATGGTCATTCGGAATTTTTCCGATCATTGTCAACTTTTTGAATACTCCTAAAACTGAAGCCGCGAGGCCCCTAAAACTACGAAGTCCTAAGCAAATGCCTGCCCTATCTACCTCTAACGATAGCCCTGACTATGAGCATTTATCTGACTAATAAAAATTCGACGTCAATATACAAAGTGCAATAGTCAATGTTTACTGTTTAGTATAAATTTCAAGTTTCTGGCATTTTAATTTTTCAATTTATAATAATTTTCTGTCTTTTGGTAGTTATATATGGTTGGTAATAGTTTATTGCTATTTTCTAATTTATATCAACTTTTCGTATTATTTCTTAAATAAAAGATATGTTTTCGTTACGCATTTAAAAGCTACTAATGGCCTTTATAAAAAGTAGGTACCAACTGGAACGAATTACCTACTCACAAAAATCTTATACCAGAAAACTTACTTTAACTTCTTCTCAAAAAAGTGTATACATAGGTACATAAAAAAATAAAGAAATAATATATTGTATGTTAGTATGTATAATGTAACTTTTGTGAATATACTTAACTATTTAAGTATAGAGAGAGTATTATAGAAGTTTTAGAGTAATAGTTTAGTTTCTGATTACAAATTCAATTGAGTTGGTATTTTAAAGAGGTTATTTTTCGATTTGCCAGTAGTTTTTCTAAGCGTATATAAAGGAAACTACCAAAAATGATCAAAAACACTATAGATTAGAAAATAATAATTTCAAAAACTAGAAATTTACACTAAATATTTACTATATTAACTAATATTAAATATAAAAACTTTTCGCCACTTTTTGGAAATTTATAAAAATTTGATATTGTATTTTTTTGTAATGTACACTTTTTGGATAGAACAAGTTGAGTAGAATTTTTCCAATAGTTTTCTTAAGCGGGAAAATTCTGATTTATATGTCTTTTATTTTAAATCTAAGATAATAATAATAAACTATACTATCGAAGGGACGACAGACTAACTTTCACCATCAGTATACATAAATATATCATCATATACACATCTTTAGCTGTAGGAGTAAAGTAAGAATTTATAGGTATAGAGCTTTTTGATAGAAAATTCAACATGGTTGGTATTTTATAGAGGTAATTTTTTGATTTTCTTAGTACTCGACTCTCATAGTTACGAAAAATTACCGATCTTGACAAGAAATTTTTATAAATTGGAAAATAGTGTATACACTTTTTATGATGATATCGACTTATATTTTATATGGATACTATACACATTTTTAGTAGACATTTTTAAGTAGAGATTTCTAATATAGAAAATTCATTTTAGTTGGTACTTCAAAGAGGTAATTTTTAAATTTTCTAAGTAGTTTACTTTAGCATAAAATAAAACTACCAAAAATGACCGAAAATTATTATAAATTGAAAAATTAGAATGCCACAAAAAAAAAAAAAAATGTACACTAAATATTTACTAGAGCACCATATTGACGTCATACAAATTTAAAAACTTTAACCAATTTTCAGTTATTTATATAAAATATTAAACTTTGATTTGTTTTGTTGTGTTGTATACACTTTTTTGAATTGAATGAGTCAAATAGGAATTTTCTGGTGAAAATAATTTTGACAAAAATGTATGGCATTGTAAAAAGGTTAATTTAAAATTTTCTCAGTAATTGTTTAAGTATAAAGGAAAACATTGAAACATTCTAACAATTTTAATAAATGAGAAAATAATATACTACACCAAGCTTTGCTCAAAATCGTTTTATCGAAAGAAATAATTTGGCATTGCTTTCAAATTCAATACAACCACCACCAGTATTGACCTGTAATATACCAACGATTAAAGTTCCACCCCTTATTGACCGGTTTTTTCAATTAATATTGAAATAAATATATATATACACATACTCAAGTTTCGATTTATATTGTTCAAATTTTCATATGACCCATAGTTATAAATGAAAATAGTATTAAAGGATCGGAAGCGGCGATTTGCTGTCTCTTTCCATCACATATACATCGTATACCATAGTAAATTTAGACGTCGAAATTATATTTTTCTTTAACGATGGGGTAAGGATTCTGAACTCATTGTGAAGTCCATACTTCAGATGAACTTTCCTCCATTTACGATTTTATCCCCCTAAGTTACACTAAAATTAAGTTCATATAATACTTAGACATATAAAAATGTGCATATTAAAAATGCAAAAAGTGGGGAAAATCGTTATAAGAAGATTTATAATGCTGGGTTGCACGAGCATTCAAAAAGTGAAAACATTAAAAATCGAAATATCACTGGTTATTATAGTTTAGCAAAGACATGATTGATATTGTCAGTTTAAATAAATGATACATAAATGCAATTAAAATGGTAAACAACACGCTACATATTTTTGTTCAAAATTTAAAAATATGATAAATCAATCAATCGACCAATTAATCAAATCAATTGTAGGACTCTTTAATAAATTTTTAGGACCAAAATCGAGACCAGAATTTATCGAACCGATTACGAAATATTTATCAAATCGATAAAAGATAAAGATTCGATTTACACTTTATCAATTCAATAACTATATATAGTTATTGATCGTCTGTGCAACGTGGTATTAGAATTATCTCTATTTGGAGAAATAGATAATCAAGCATTCAAGCGTATCTTATTATATTTTAGACCAGCTATATTGTTGGAATCGTATACTAAGATAAGAAAATATTTAAATGATTCGAATCGATCATGAATACTTTGTAAGCTGACATAAATTTCTCGGAAATAAATGTTTTTTACCACAGTTTTTTTTTAGTGCATAATGTAAATCCGGGCTCTGGTAATAAATAATACGTGTAACCATGTACGTATAGGTATAGTAAATAAGTAGAGGTGTATACACTATAATTTTCCAATTTATTCCGCTGTCATTTGGCGACATGGCAGGAATATAGGCAGGAATAATAGCTTTGCGTATTATTGACGGTTTTATATCATATACAGTGCATTACGTAGGTATATATATATATATATATATGTACCACGTATACGTCAAACTTTAGAGAAAGCTTAACCCGCAGCGGGACGGGGTAGAAACGTATATAATAATCATAGTTGTTTGGCTGGATTGCGTCAAAAAAGTTGTGTACACACAGTACAGTATGCGGACGGCGATGCGGGGGTAGATGACTCTCGATTTTGGATTTAACGCGCGTAAGTACTGACAAAAGGTTCGGGAGGAAATGGGCTTAACGTACCCGGTGAGACGGGAGTATATAGGTTTATACGGCGCGGAGCGAGGCGAACCTCCCCATGTCTCCATCCCCCACCTACGCCAGCCGCGTGATCCCCTTCCCGTTCAGGACCGACCGACGACGGTTGATTGTGCGCTCTATATACGTATACCTATAATATTATTGTGCGATCATCTCTTATACGGGCCCTCCGGTGACGGCGGCGTGGCGTGGGCAGCGAGAGGTGGTTAGGGGGAGGCGGAGAGGGCCCGTGAACGTCCGATATGGCGCACCGGATCCCCCTGGGGGCGTTGTGCGTTGCGCTGCTCCGGTGTTGATAACACACGGCTCCGCTTCGCTTCCAGACTTTAATTGGCAGTTTTGGCGACGCGCACACGCCTACACGCCCGACGGACGCGTTGTACGATAATCGCTATATATATATATATATATATACATTTATATAAATATATATATATGTACCTATGTATAATGTATATATATATATATATTTATATACAGAATTGAAAATCCACTCACGGCGACGAGCGTTGAGGGGGATCGGCCGTCCAAAGTTGCCGACAAAAATCAAGCGGACTGAAAGCCGGGCGGGGAGGGAACCGTTTGTCTATATTACATTATTATTATTATTAAACCATAGCTGGTGCTTGTGCTGCACATAATATATACTGTCGTCGGGGCTTTGTGTTGCGTATATATGCGTCGCTGCGGTGGTTTATCAGTGAAGACACACTACCTATATATATATATATAGTATACATCGTATTATTGTATCACGCGTATACATACATATTTTGTAGTGATGTTACGAACCGTTCGATTTTCGAACCGAACCGAACCAATCACAAAACAGTGCTGTTCGAATATCGAACTATATGGAAAACAAAATTTGAACATAATTTGTCGAAAATCGCTAAAAAAAAAAAAAAAACCGTTTAAATAAGTAGTTTTTTTTCTATTTTCAGGATGGATAATGATTTTTTCCGTAATATATTATATATATATATATATACCTACTTATTATTAACGACGAATTTTCGTTATCGTTTATTAATATAATATAAGATATGATGTACTTATTAATTAACGAATTTACGAACCATATTGAGAAAACAATTTAACACCAGAGCGCTGCTGTACGCTATGGTACTGAGGGTTCCCCCTGCACTGATTCGGGATACTGTATGCTTGCAGTACATATTACTTATACCAGCGGCCGGCTATATATTTGAAGTTCTTCATACCAAATATAAGTTTTATTAATTACACATTTATAACGAACATAAGTTATTACTTAATAGTTAATTAATAATGCCAATAACGGATTTATTTACTATAATATAATAGGTACCTATGTAAAAACATATTATCTATATTTATGCATAATACTGTTTTTTCTTTTTTTTTAAGGCAAAGAAATATTGGGCTTCAGCCCAACATAAATGGTAAGTAGGTGAACTTAAAAACGAAGTCCAGCTGACAAATACTGACTTTATTAATGCTCTTAAATTGTTAAAATATGTCAAATTCATAGGTATACGTTCCGAAAGAAAATTTTAATTTTAATTCGTATAGCACACGGTACCCATATGGAAATATGCCCAACTCACTAATTTCAAATCGTAATAAATTTAATTAAGAAAATTGGCCGATATTTTCTGATTGTAGTTTTGAAATAAGTGCATTAGAGTATTAAATTACGCCAAACACAAAAAATAAATAGAAAATAGGAAGGCTGATAAAACAGATTTATACCAAAATATTTCATGTTTTAAAATTAAAGTTAATCGTTTTGTTTTATTTTTGTTGTTATTTTAATGTCAAATTAATTTATGCTATTAGAATAAATCCATTATCAAATAAGTAGGTATAAATGCTTTAATAATAAAATATTTTCTTATGAGTTTCATTAAAATTTAACACAAGATTTTGTTTTCAAATATTTACTAAACAACTATTTAAAAAATTATTATTAAATATTTTTCCTTTGTATAAGTATATTTACACACGTAAAATATTTTTGTAGTCTAGAAGTGAGAAGTGCAATATAAGAGGAAAAATATTACAAATCAATATACAAAAGACATTATTAGCTATGTTAAATTTGTAAATATTAGCTTTATAATAGAAATTCTCAATGTAAACATATAAGCCATCCCAAATAGGAAGGTTCAATTATTCTCCACCAGAATGCGTATCGTTTATCTGTTTTGCCAATACCTATATTCCATAGTATACTATAAATATAGAACAATGTTTATAAATATTAAAAATACTTTAAATTAGAATCGATCACTGATTAATCTGACGAGTTTTCGGCGTTGGAAGCGGGGGATACGCAGAAAATATACATTAATCGTATACCAATATTCGTGGTACGATACAAAAATATATTGTTTTGTCGTCTTATTGATAATACACTGCTACTCGGTAAATTTATATATCAGTATTCAGTATTTTGACGATCATTTTTTTAAGGAAAAAAGAAACTCTTGAGTTGTCAACTTTTAAATGAATTAAGTGCTAAATTGTTTTTAATGTTTTTGAAGTTCGGTTCGGGTTCGAATAAAAAATTGTAAGTTCGGTTCGACCTCAAAAATCTGGATTCGTAACATCACTAATATTTTGTATTGTTATTGTTATACGACATACCTATATATATATATATACAATACACCTAGGTGTATCGCTTGTTTCGACGCTCTAAATAGTATGTACACCGCATAATAATCACATGGGCGCTGAGGGGTGAGTATATACATATACGGATGGGTGGCAAATGCATATCGTGTCGATGGGATAAACGAAAAAAACTAACATGAAGGGTTATGTATACACATATGTGTATATATAAAATCGGTAATGATAAAATTATAAGGATTCGTTTGTACTACTTTATACTTTTCATCAATCACCATTAAAAAAAAAAAATAACATAGAGTTCGTCGTCCGAACTCCGAACTGTAACATTCAAATTCCAATCCTAATTGAAAATCACCGTTTCGCAACCGAATAAAAACCTGTATAATATATGATTTGGAAAATGGAATTCATAAATTAAAAAATCCTTTGAATTTTCATCGTGAAAAATAATGCCAAGAAGATAATATTTTAAAAGCAACAGATAATTTAAAAATAATATAACAATTGAAACATTCAAGTTCTCAATTTTCTATATATATATCAATATTATAATATTTACACACCTACTACAATTAATATGTACCTGTATATATATATATATATATATTATATAAAAACTAGTCTGAGTGTAACATCGGCCGGGCACAACTCCTTGTAAGTTCAACCGCTTTTGAAAGAGACACTTTTGTAAGTGCATCTACTTTTGAGTGCAGTATACCTTGATTTATGTAACATGACAGTCGGTGCTCAAATTTATTTTGGGAGATAATATTACCATCTAATATCAAATATTTAAATATCATTTATTTATATATTCTTCTTCCCTTTCGTCCTATCTCCCAACTATTTGGGGTTGCCCATTCTAATTCTCAACTTCCCCAGAACTCGATCTCCTGCATCCTCCTCATTTACACCCTCCCACCTCGTATCATTCTCTATTAAATCCTCACCCACCACCTTTTTTTTTTTTTTTTGATCTTACTCTTCCCCTCTTTCCATTAAGATATATTCCCTACTACTTTTACTGCTTCTGTCTATTCACTAATTAAAACATGGCCTAACCATCCAATTAACCATTTTTTTTAACCATCTATTATCCCTCATTTTGTCTACTATCGGAGCCACTCATATACTGCCCATTATATATTAATTTATTATTTTGTCCTCTCTAGTCATCCATCTTAATATTTTCATCTTTTTCACACTCATACTCTATTCTAAATTTGTAACCACTGCCCAACACTCTAATCCATACATCATTGCAGGTCTCACTACTGTCTTATAAAATGTACTTTTTAAACTAATTGGGATTCTCTTCTCACATAAAATACCTGAAGTTTCTCTCCACTACATCCACTCACACTTAATCCTATATTTTATATTTTCATCAAAATCTGCACCATTCTTCTGTAGAACAGATCCTAAGTAATTGAACCTCTTAACTCTACCTACTACATCCTTCCTCAACTTCATTAGTTGCCTTTCCCTATTCACTCTGTCTTTCTCCCTATTCTGATTTACTCCTACTTCTCAATCATTTCTCCTCGAGAGCTTCCCTCTACTCTTCAAGTCTACCGAAGATCACTTCCTCAAAACTCTCACCCACAAACACCATATCATCTGCATACAGCATGCACCAAGGTACCTTACCCTGTAAATCCTTTGTTATTTCATCTATTACTAGCGAAAATAAATGAGGACTCAAAGTTGAATGTTTACGTATTGCCTGTTTACATACATCAACAATTATACATAATTTGCATATTGCCATTTACCTATTTCTAAAATATGTTCTGGACAATTTTCCAGTAAAAGGAATCGAATAGATGTTTTTGAGTAAAAAAATAATTTTAAAAACGATCTTTAAAAAGGTAATTTTTTGATTTTTTTAATAACTTTTCTTTAATCGATGAATTCTGTAACCGTAACTATTTAGCTGTACAACGCGCAAACAATGTACAAAAAAGGTCAAAATAAACAATAGTGATAGGTACACAAACGATATTATACTACCCTCTGATCGTAAGATCCTCAGTTTCCCCCACACAAACTCTTTCCTCTTGTATTTGGCCTTCATACATGTCCTCAATTATATTCACGTACATCTTTGGTAACTTGTCGAACTTCTGAAATTTTAAAAAATGTAATGGTCACCATCGGTCAAGACGAACCTCGCGGATTACATATCTATGACAAAAATTCGTCGAATGTCTCGGTTTCCCCACAACATCAAGTAAGACCCTACAACAATATAGTGGCGTCATTTCAATTTTTTTTTTCAATACCTACGCATATTTTTATGCAGGCTACGATTCAGTCTGAAATTTTCAATACAGCAAAAATAAAAAAACTCGCTTATTTTCCAATATAATAGTGAACAGTGGCGCAGACGTGAACTATCATATTTTATAGATGGTAAAATATTCATGATTTTTTGAATTTGTAAGTAGACCATTGAAAGGCACAAGCCTGCAGTAGCCACTATCAGCTATTACACGGGCCAATTAAATTTAAAAAGCTGGCCAAATTACTATAATATTTATTTTTAATACAAAATATGTACACCTTGCGAGGTTCAAATGACGCCACTGCAACAATGTAATTTGTAATTCATATTGTCAAAAATACAACGGAAGTATTTGAAATACATTTATTGTGAAATATAAAAACTATAGTAGGTACTTATAAGAAATAGGTACTTACTCTGTGAATAAGTCAGTTGGACTTCTTCGGGTTTTTATATAAAAATACATTATTATATAATATATTCTGTGATATAACTATTGTCGTGAGTTCTAAATTAATTTATAGATACCTATTACAAATTATTAGGACGAATGTTCAATAAAACTATTAAAACTTTTTTTACAATAAGTTCGTGCACATCAAATATAGTTTCGTTAGAGAACATTATGTCATATTATCGCACAACGCACAATTTAATTAAATAGTCGGATTTATAAGTACAAGTGGAACCTCGATTATCCGAGGTAATGGTGGGGAGGGGGTCACACGGATAAATAAAAATCACGGTTAATCGAGACTTTTTATAATAATGAAATTTTTTATTTAATTATAATTAGAAATATGTACATAGGTACAATTTTATAATAATGAAATTTTAAAAATTTTGATTGAATTATAATTAGAAATATACATATGTATAAAATAATATGTCAAAAATGTCATTAATACGATTGTCGATATCGTGTATTATGTAATATAAAATGTTCGATTATAACTACATATATATCTACAGTCCATACTTTTTTTTAAATTTTCGGAAGAGTGAGCACGGTTAATCGCAAACACGGATAATCGAGGTTCTACTGTACTCGATACATACCATAATTTAAAAGAACAAAAAATAAATTATAATAAAAGTTATCGCGATTTCATCTGGATTTTACGGTTACCACGTATAGATAAACACCCGTTATCACCGCGGTATCCACGGATATCGTCACAAAACTTTTGTTTTCATTATTGGGAAGCTCGAAGAAAACTCAAAAATACGGATGATAATGGCATGAGATTTAGAACAATATAACTATATAGAGTGTAGCTTTGGAAAACGCAAAATACGGACGATCGAAAAATAGAATAATCGCGAGTGCAAATCAACATAATATATAATTATAATATTTAATTAATAATTTATAATATATATAATAGGTATATCGTATATATAAGATGATTATAGATACAATTGCTGGTATAAATAAAAACAAAAAACCAGGTACATTTGGTAGAAATTTAACTATCGTCACTACGGTTATTATTTTAGATTTAAAAGCAGCAGGCCCGAATTAAGGAAACAGAGTGGGCCATGGTCTCAAATTTTACCTATGTTTTAAGGTAAAACCAAAAAAGTATAATTATTCTAAAAATGCTTATTGCGATAATTAGTAACTAATATGCTAATAAATTCGATATAATAGTTTATTTTACAATAAATCACCAGATTCTAGGAAGGCTGACGACCTAGCGTTTTTTGCACAGTACACTTGCAAGCCTAAAGGTGGGTCCTCACCAGAGGCGAAACTAGGAGTTTTTACGCCCTTGAATCAAACCCCGTCTACCCCCCTTAGCTCCGCCGCTGGTCCTCACTTGACCATTTTTCTCACAACACACTCAAATTCTAACAAATTTCTTAGACGTGGATGTTAGACCTCGAACGCGAATATTTTATTCATGATTATTCGTGAGCAACGTCGAACACAATCCATAAGTTGTTGGTCTCTAGGCAATGATCGAAAGAAATATTTGTCGAACAGGAGCTCAGCGTGGACACATTTTTATAACTATTTTATGTTAATTCAGTAACAGTATTACCATAACGCTATAGACCAGAATAAAAATGATCGAAATTCCTCCAAAGTTGTACAGTGTCTAAACAGATTACAAACCTTTACTCGGGAAAATTTGTTTGTGTTCGAGTGCATTCCCGAGTCAAATGTTCTAGTGAAGACTCATCTAAAGAAAAGACGAGCGAAAATACGCGTCGAATCTCGCATGTTTAATTTTGAGGTGTACGGATGCGACTAAGCTCTAAAATTAAACATTAGATTCCCTGCAATAGTATCTTGCATACCAGGTTTTTTTTACTCTCATAGTGTATCAAAATGTATATCATGTATCAGGAAATGAGCATATTAGCATATAAGTATGTTGTTATAACTTTTAAAGGGCTAATTATTATTTTTTTTTAATGCACTAAATACCCGGTAAAATATGCCTAGTGTGTAAGCAAGGCGAGTTCAAATTTCAAAATCAAAATGAATATACCTACCTACAGTTATCTACAAGTTTTTATGTAGGTACCTACCTATAAAGAAGCCTAATTATAAATTATAGCCCTTAAAAATGTCTTAAACTGAGCCTGAAAGCAGAGATAAATCATTACATTCAAAAATCGATTCTATGCGAAGTACGGACAATTCGGTACACTAGTATTTTTCGACTTATAACAATTTTCAGTTAATTTTCGTAGTTTTCCTCTTCCCTTAAGAAAACCGATGAGAAAATGTTAAATTACCAACTATAATGAATTTTCTATCAGACAACTCTTTACCTCAAAACTGCTACTTTACTTCTTCTACTCGAAAAAGTGTATAGGTACCTATATAGATACATATAACTACATAGTACATACAAAATAAAAATGAATAATCCGACACAGTAAGTGGAATTTGATCCATCGTCAGTCGGTCTTCGGACACAAGATAGTGAAATATTATTATTTTAGATTTGAAAGCAAAGAGAACTCATTGATTTTGAAAAACGATTCTGAACGAAGTTATTATTATCCGATTTATACAATTTTCCGATATTTTATTTTCACCAGTTTTTCTTCGTTATACTAATGAAAAAATTCGAAAATTTATATTTTTAAAGTAGGTACCTACTATTTACAATTAATTTCCTATCAGAATATTTTTATCCGGAAATTCTCATCCAAAAATAGGAACATGAACACAATCTAGTTTAGGTTATCCTCAAGTTTTCGACCTTTTCGTATCGATTCCGATTTATTAAATCACTGAATGAAAACGATGGCCACGTGGCCTCCCAGCCCCCCCCCCCTAAGGCCGCCACTGGGCCGAATCCGTGATCCGGTCTTGAAAATAATACGAGGAGCTCGACTCGACATAGACTTTGGTATCGTTTTTGGTTTATGTCCGTAGGTTTTACACAAAACGTGTAAAAAAGTGATGTAAAAAAAAAAAAAAACATAATAATATTATAGATACGTGTACCGGCGGTACGTAGTGGCGCCATCTAGGAACGTGTCAGTCGACGGTGAACGTATATCGAACGGCAATATTACAATAATAATTATTATCGCCGGTCGGGCGAGATATATGGGAATGTTGTCCCCCCCCCCAGCGTCTTACCCGCCCGTCACCGCGCATATGTGCTGGCGATCGAGTACGGCACCACCACCACCACCACCACCACCACCACCCCCGCCGCCACTGCCGTCGCGGACACTTCCACCTCCATCGCCGCCCACTCGACCGCCACACCACGTCCCGACACCGCTACGCGTATTATTATTATTATTATTATTATAAATTATTATGCCATTATCGTTGTTGCCACGGCCAGCAGGTTACCGACGGGCATCGACCATCATCGTACGTTAGTCACGACGACCATCGGGTGCCGGTTGTGTATCGCCGCCGCCGCCACCGTCACCGTCACCGTCATCGTCCCGACCGCAATTCGCCGATTTCCCGTCCAAATATCGCACCCAGACAGTGAGTATCGACGGGACCGCGTCATTTCACCCGTTCCCGGGCGCCGGACGACTGCCGAACCCGTCCACGGCCCCCCGGGACGCCCTGAATCCCTGTGACGGGCACCATGTTCGACAGTTGTTCGCGCCCGTGCGTGGGCGTCCTGTGTGCCTATAATGTTTTCATCATTCTGGTGATGGGGAGGGGGGGGGGTTAGCCCCGTGACCCGTTCAAAGCGCACGCCGTGCCATATGTCGCACAAGTTTATCGTCGCGTCTCTCGTAACCATCACTGTTATTGCTATGTTCCTGTTCTAGTGTCCAAATGATGAAGGGTTTCGCCGCCATCGCTGTTCTGTTGTGTCTGACGTCCGCACACAAGTCCGGCGACGTCAAGCCCAAATGGTGGAGTATTCCGGAACCCGTGGCCACCGTTGGCAAGCTGTTCTATTTCAAAATACCGCACGACTCCGTCGTGGACAACACCGGCCCAGTTGACGTGAGTATTATTCACCCCCGTAGAGCATCTGTCGACGTTATGAATACCTACATAGGTGTATACCTATTTACTAGTCTGATACTTTAAACAACGTTTATCGTTCATTGCAATTATTGGGCACGTTATTGGATATACTTAAATTCTTACAATAGGTACCTACCTATGTTACTTTTATAACAAGCTGTTAAATACCCCTTGAATCTGTTGTAAATAGTTTTCAATAGGTAGGTACCTTGTTTTTGGAAGTAGAAAATAATTAACAATGTTGTAATGCGCCAGATTTTGGTTGCAGATCATTGTACGTACCTATTCAAAAATACCTTAAAATTAAACTTTACTACTTAACCGCATATGATAAAAATGTATAGATCTTGGATCAAGAAATGTCAACTTATTTAAATGCATTTTTAATATAGGTAGGTATTTCAATTTGTACCTGTATACAAACACTTGAAATTTATAGCTCAATGACATTAATATATTACCCCGTATATTATCTACTCTTTTTGACATTGAATATAACTAGTATTTTTTTTTTCTGTCAAATTGATTTTAAATAGATAAATAGTTTCAGAAATAAAAAATATGATAATGATATTTTAATTGTAACTCTGAAGGTAATAATTAAATATAATTAAGTACCTAAAGTTATTGAAATATAATTAATTTCTTGTACCTGCCTACCTATTAAATTCTTTTTTTATGTTTAGTAACTTAATAATAATCGAAAGCATTTTTGTATAGATTATTATTATTATTAAACTTTAAAAAACAATAATAAGTACGTAGGTACCTACCTATGTATGTATATCTATATTAAAATATTATCCACCTAGGTATATTGTGTGACTTAATAAATTTTTAAAAAAATTTAATCAACTATAATAGATACAATACGAGTATTATTAATTATTTTAATAATGCCGTTTAATGTTTGGTCAATACAAAGTAATATTATTGTGTTATAATAATAAAATTAAAAGTACCTATGTAGGTATATATAGATTCTAATTTTATAGTGTTCATTTTTATAAGAGTTATGTTTATATAAAATTTTAAAATATTTTAAATAATAAAATTACAAAATATCTATCAGTATTTATTGTTTATAAATATTAAATATCTATATTTATTTTTTATTAATAATATTTAACTTTAGGTACCTACATAATAAATTCATAATATCCATGAAAGTATCTACAAATAGTTAAATGTACAATGTTACAACTGGTACCTAGTTTTTCAGTTTTAAAAATATTCTTTATACCATTGTATCAATTGTACCTAATTATTTCTATCTAATAAAAATAAATTATATAATCTGAAATAACAAAAAAAATTTAAATGAACGTTTTCAAACCTAATGTAATTTTTAACAGTAGGTAGGTATATTAAATAAAGTTAAACACTAAAGTATACTTACCTACACCTGTGTTATAATTTATAATAATATAAGTAACTATTTGTAAAAACATTGACTAAATAAATATTTAATTTATTTATTAAATATAATCAATGGTAATAAATCGGCAGTGCTAATGCAAGAATTTGCAACACTCCATACAAAATAAGCAAAAAAAAAAAATTATCTTGTATACTTTTCTAAAATTTTAAGGGGTGCATTTCCCCACCCCTTATACTATCACTGGTAATATTAATAAATTAGGTATTTTGTATATATGTAATAATTTTCAAATAGAATACATTTATAACAGATGTACATTCAAATTTTATTTTTAGCATTCAATCGTCAATTTTTTTAAATAAATTTGAATTTTAAAAATATTTGTTTAATATATTTTACATACAAATAGATACATTCCTATAACTTACTAATAAGTAATAACTTTATTTTAGTTGCCAAATATTTACTGTTTTTTTTTTTTTTTTATGCATTTCAAGGTATTTATATATTGGCATACGTATCATTTATATTGCCATGTATCTAAGAAAAAACTGTCTTTCATGTCTGCTACTGCAATAGTCTAAACTTCCATTATGTATACAATTTAATTTAAATGTGCTATACTAAAATTCATATAGGTACCTACCCAATATTTTTTTCATATATCATCATAAACATTTTATGTTCTAATAATAGGTAGATAACATACAGTATTAAATAATAGTAATTGTTGTATGTGAATAGTATACAACATGTATTAAAGTAATCATATTAAGTACATCATTGTACTCATATTACATTCAGAACAAACTTGTATATTTTAATTAATTCTTTGTTAATGAAAATGAATATGTATCAATACCATACTTATTTTACCATTTAATTTCTTTTAAATGTACGCTAATTATTACATAAGAATATTAAATCGATCATGATTAACTGGTATTGTATTAGACAATCTTGAATATTGACCAATATATAAATAATTGACAAACATATTTAAGTACAGTGTTAAAATGTGTTTAATCAATAAAATTTGAATATTAAACATTGTTTTGACACTTTTGTTCTAGGTGTATCATTAAAATTAATAGAACTGATAAAAGTAAAATCCAGAACTTTTTGTTTTATTTTTGTTCTTTCATTCATTAGTATTCTAAACCTTTGGCAAAACTAAATAATATACTAATGACTAATCAAATAACTACTAATAAATTATTTATGATTGCTTTAATAATACTTTAAACAGTGTTTCCCAACCTATTATAAACTATGGACCACTCAGAAAATGTTATTCGTTTATAGACTGCTTTTATTAACGCCCCTACCTCCTTAATTTCTTTTTAGAAAAAAATTAATATCATATTTGTAATAAGTACTTAAATATGTATTTATTTATTGATTCCCATACAAAAATAAAACAATAGGAATATAATAAGAACATTAACTTAAAAAATTCCTAAGACGCCGCTGGTTAGGAACCACTACTTTATAACATACTAAATTATTTCTTACAAATATTTTCTAAATGCAATGATATATGACTAAAGCAAACTAGTCCCCCAAATCCAATTTATATTCTGTCTGTATTTTTTAATTAAAATTATTACTTTATTATTGTATTTTATAGGTACATTACTATTCATATATTGTTTTATAATTATATTAGAAGAACAAATGTTATAAATTCTTTGTTATACCTATCTATATTTTATATTCAATTGATTTTAATGAACTGTAATGAAATTAACACATAATATTTTTTTTGTTTAGTTTTTGGGTCAAGATGGTGGTGGTCTTCCAAGTTGGCTAGTTCCAGGTGAGGGTGAACTTGAAGGCATACCTGGACCCGAAGATGTCCGTGATCGTTTGTTAGTACGAGCAGGAGATAAAGGTCGACGAATGGTCTCTGATGTAGCATATATTAGAGTTGCACCACTAAAATGGAAAAATGTCCGAAACAATGTTTGTATAGTCTATTAATGGTATATTTCACCTTAATTATCATTGTACATAATATAAGAACAATTTTATAGAAACGATGCAAAAATAGTGAAGATTCAATTTTACTTTGCCTTGTTATTGGAATGAACTTTAAGAGCATACAACCATTACAAAGGCTTATTGCACTGAAAAATTTAGCAGGATTTTTAAGTCTTCCTCAAGTAAGTGTAACTTATTTTAAGAGTTAACTTGTTACTAATACAGTTTCTTTAGGATGCTGTATTATTGGTACCTCAAGAAAGTGTATCTTCTTGGTTAATGGACTCTTTAGTACCATCTGAACGCCAGTCACATAAGAAACATCAATTCAATGATACATCTTTTGTCCTATGGGAGGTAAGAAATGATTATAATTGGGGAGACTTATACCTTGAACCTCATGTACCTTGATCTTATGTTAATAACTCTTAAAATAATACAAATTGAGGATATATACATCATTAGTCCTACTATAGTAAATAATTCGGTCAACTGGTACTTACACCTACCATGTCTATTGTTTAGTGGTTGTGGTAGTATTGATATTTGAATGATTGATAAGTGATAACCCAGTAAACCGCTCAAATTTCAAAATATTATGCTATAAGTATTATTAGTATTATTACTTATTCATTATTTGTATAAGCTATAATATATATATATATATATTTATAAATATTATTATTGTATATTTGAATATTGAATTTATGTATCTGTCTACACAAAAATAGAATTATTTAATAATATTTATTTTTACCTACCTACCTATATGTATATAATATCCAATTTGAAAGCAATTAAAATAAACTAATATTAGTTTTGAAACTAAAAGCAAATCATTGCATTAAAAAAATAGGGTTTCGAACAATTTTTCCGTATTTTTCTTTTACGCTTAAAAAGATTGTAGTACATTTTTATTTAAATTAATATTATGATTATGTTTGACCATTATATTAGACAAAAATACTTACTGTTTGACAAGTAACAATTATTTATATTTTATTATGTAATTTATAATTTAATTATGCTTATTGTTAGTGTCTTTTTAATTTATTTTATCTTATCACTCGACACAACAGACACGTCCATGATTATATATTATAATTTATCAATAATACATTTTCGTTACCATGACCACAACCAATGTAGTAACAAATTGAACAAACGGTGGCCTATCCATTCCTTTATTATCTATGAATTTTTCATATTATATACTTATCTCTTGCCTGTGTATTTTTCATCCAAACTAGTAAGGTAAATATTTATTTATATAAAATATTGTGTATATTTGAATAGTGTAGTCTATTGTAACAAATTAAATCGTAGAAAGTTTAAAAAAAAATGAAATTTTTATAAATATGATATGTTTATACCTTGGTTTAAATATTTATGAAGTTTAAATTGAGATTATATTACTGAATTATTATGTTTTCTTATCTGTAGATGTTAAATACTAAAATGCTCAGAAGTAAGACGGGTGTCAATGGATAGAAAAGAGTTAGAATGTGTTGTTAATGATGTATCCCAAAATAAATTAACTGTAACAGTAGCTGTGCAATTATATAATATTTCAAAAACTACTCTCCAATGCCTTATTAAAATACATAGGGATTAAAAAAAAAAACACAACTCCATATCAAATATAAGTTACAAACAAGTATTTACATTGAAGAAGAAAGATAATTGGCTGAGTATTTAGAAATGTCTGCACGGTTGCATTATGGGTTAACCAAATTAGAAAACAGAAAATTAGCTTATATTTTCACAGTAAAGAATAATAAAAATGTAGAAAACTGGATGAATCTTGAGAGGCTGGTGAGGAATGGCTTAGAGGTTTTTTAATTGTAATACCACATTATCTTTAAGAAAACCTGAAGCTACAAGTTTTAATAGATTTAATGTTGCTGCCTTCTTCAAAATCTCTTAGAATGTATGTCACATTATCATTTTAGTCCGGACTGTATATACAGTTAAGACAAAACTGGGAATTCCACAGTGCATGTACCACCACAAATTATAGCTACTAAGGGTAGTAAACAAGTGGGCTGTATGATGTCTGGGTAATGAGGCCTTAACGTAACTATGATGTGCAATAAACGCAGCTGGTCATCAAGTACCACCTATGATTATTTTTCCACATAAAAAATGTACTGAATCTATGTTATTGGAGGCTCCATCAGGATCTATTGGAGGAGCTAATCCCTCTGGATGGTTGAATGAAACTTTATTTTTACAATACATTTACCATTTTATCCATTTTCACAAAACCATCTGCTGAAAATAAAGTTTTGCTTATTATAGACAACCATAAATCTCATATGAACATTAAATGCCATTAATTTAGCAAAAAAAAAAAAACTATTTTTTTTAACTTTGCCACCTTATACTTCATATAAACTCCAGCTATTAGACCGTACTATATTTGGGCCATACAAAACATACTATAATCAGTCTGTGAAAGAATGGATGGTGCAAAATCACCATCCAATTACAATATATAATGTAGCTAGATGCATTTCAAAAGTCTATGGAATAGCTATTTATTTCAGTGCACATCACTAAAGGTTTCTAGATTACTGTAATTTATCCCCTGAATACAAAGATATTTACAGATAATGAATTTTGGCCGTCATATGTGACTAATCGACCAATGTCTGGTGATGTACATAGATCTAATGAAACACAATCTCAACCCGGCCTATCTGGTTATTATGATGAAACACAATCTCAACCTGGCCCATCTGGTAATAATGATAACCTAACCAGGTCCATCTAATGACTTGCATTCAACTCCAAAATCTAAGCCTCGTATGGTTCAATCTAATGTTGGTCTGTAAGACATAAGGCCATTTCCAAAAGCGCCAGAAAGAAAATTAAATGTAGCTTAAAGAGGAAGAAAGGTTGGTCGTACCCGTATGTTAACTGACAATCCTGAAAAAAATGAAGTAACGCAAAATACAAAGAAACCAATAAAAAAAATTGAAAGTAAAAACAAAGGAGCTAGAAATGTTAAAAGTTAAAAATAAATGTTGAAGAGAGCAGTGATTCTGAAGATAGTCGTAATAATGTAGTACTGAATGATGATGTGATAATAATTAGAATGAGCTTGTGAAGCTGAGACAAATAAAACCAAAAAAGATGATTTAATGAGAACAACAATTGAATGAGGTGATTATGTATTTATCAAAATAAAGGGGAGAAAATAGAAATATTCACTATGTGACTGAAGTTATCCAAGTGGAAGATAACAACTATACGGTAAACTACCTACATAAAACAACTGCAAACAGATTTGTCAAAGGAAAAGAAAATAATTACAAGATAAGTGTATGTATAATAAGTGATCATGATATAGTCAGAAAACTACCCATAACTATAATAAATGGTGCTTTTGAAAGACAAGTCTCTCAAATTTCCTTTTCAACTGATTTTTCATCTTATATCATTAGCTGACCCATTTTCCTAATCTGTAAAGTTTATTTACGTAAGACTGAAAATGTTTCTATTGTTTTTAAACCTATGTATTAATTATTTTAATTATTAAGTTATATATTGTTAATTTCTAAAATAAGCGATACCTAACTATAAAACCTTTTAAAACTAAACTGTAAAAGATTAAAGATTTATTTGATTATTTACCCAAGTTATTTACATACCTATTAAATTGTACATATAAAAACATAGATCCAAGATACAATACCTTAAAAACCAAGGTACATTGTACCTTGGACCTTTTTTGAATTTTTTTTTAAAAACTAATAAAAATGAAGAAAATTTTTTTTGGAGATTGACATTATTTTTAATATAAAGTTATATGTGTTACCTATATCTTTGATAACTCAAATTTTGTAATTTCAAAATTCAGGGACCTAGAATACATTTTATAAAAATGGTACGAAGGTACAACAGTCTCCTTTTTAAACTAATGTTTTCAAAATTTAAATGATTAAAAATAATTAAAATTAATTTGTAGGTGGGCTGTGGAGGTGATATTTGGCAAGAACATATTGAACATGTACGTCAAATGCAAAGTAATGCAGTCGATGGAACATTATCTGAAGTATTGCAGTTGCCAGTTACCACTTGGAGATTAGTAAATTCATTAAACCCTTTACGAGGCCGTCGTCAAGTAAGACTATTATTATTTTAACAGTATTGAAATTATATGACAAATTGTTTAGGCGACAGGTGCTAAACATGATAAAACTCTTGATGACTATGACTATGACGATACTAAAAATACTATGAAAGATAGTGAAGATGATGATGAAGATGATGATGATGAAGAAATTATCCCTGATACAAGACAGACACTCATCGAACCATCTCCAGTATATTTACCCATTCAGTATGATACCGATCATTTTCACAGACATCATCGTAGAGATGAATCCGTATTGAACGTCCCAAATGGCGATATTAACTCTACACCGGTTCAAGTAAATAACTTTTATTACCTTTAATTCTGATTTTGATTTAAAAGGTTTTATAACAAATTATAGAATTCAAATTTATCACCAACACTTGATTCACATGGTGCTGTTGAATCTTATGAAATTCAACCAACTCCTACATATTTCTTTGAGCCCAAGTCTTCCACACCTACTACAGAATTAGCCGTATGTTTTATGATACACTGTTATATAATATATTTTATTTAAATTATTAAAATTTAAATTATAGGAATCAGTGGATATGATTGAATCATATGCAACAACTATATCAGATGAAAACATATCTACTGAAACTCCTAATTTAGTTACAGAAAAAGTAAAGGATATAATTGTTACTGATGGTTCTGTCAGTACTTCAGCTGCTACTACAACAAATGGTGAAATACCCAATACACCACCAATTATTAAACAAAAATTCCCCAAACTCGCCATGAAAGCTGGCAAACCGCACAAGTAAGATATATGTGAAAACAAATAATTATTTAACTATATTTAAAATCATTAATTAATAATGTAATGTTATGATATTATTAGGTATTTAATTCCCAATAATATATTCTATGATGCTGAAGATGGAGATGTAAAACATTTGAAATTGAAAATGTTGAACACCGATCCTGCACTATTATCATGGGTCGAATTTGATGCTGAAAAACAAATATTACTTGCCTTGTATGTACTGAAAATATGTTTAAAAACTATTGTCGTTTATTTTTTTTCTTATATAAAATGAATTTAATAGACCTTTGGAGGAACATGTATCAAAATGGGAAGTAGTAATAGAAGCAGAAGATTCTGGAAAACTGACTGTAAACAATACTTTGGAATTGGCTGTCCAGCAATTAACTCATTTACGTGCTATTAATCATCAGCTAACACTACAAATGCGCTTAAAATCAGATTCATTAGCTTGGAGTCAGCCGGTTAATTGGAGTTTAGATATTATTGACAAAATTAGCACCATTTACTCAACTGATGTAAAAGACATTACAGTTTTAGACTGGCCAAGGACATCTATGTTATCTGCCAATAAGGATAGACCTAGCGTTCAATTTACCTGGACTAATGACACATTATCTCGTGATGTTTGTCCCAATGAACAAATAGTTCAAATTTTAGGAGTATGTAATTGTATATTTTTATCTCTTCTCAATTAATGGTTTTATTAAAATAAAATATTTCCAATATAGGTCCTAAAACCAGAAAAAAATGGTAAAATGAAATCTACAAAACCACTGGGTCCTTCTGTTGTCCTGGAAGATGTTAGCTGGCAAGGATTAGGAAATTGTGCATCAACACCACTAATTTCAAGCCAAAACTTTCAACCTGTATTGCGTAATCCAGTCGATCTTATCAATGCTACCTATGGACAATTATTATCTTATGTTGTACCTGAGGTAAATAGATATTTTTTTCTTTATGATCACAAAAACAAAATGTTAAATTGTGACAGTACAACAACCAAACCTCAGGTTAAATATTCATTAAAAAAAAAAATATTTAATCTTAGAAACCATATGAAAATATAAACTTAAATTTAAAATTTAATACTTGTAGACAAACTGCCTCGTCTGTACCATCGTATGCATTTTATTCATAATAAATAACGATTATGTTTATATTTTTAGGACACATTTTATGATCCAGAAGATGGTTCTTCGCGTAGATTAAAACTCTCATTGATGACTATTGATCGTACACAAGTGCCAGCTAATAGTTGGTTACAATTTGATGCTAAGAATCAAGAATTTTACGGTATTCCATTGTGGGGTGACAAAAGCTTATCGGAATATCAACTTGTAAATTAGATATGGTATTTTTGTTATAATCTCGTTATATTAAATATTATTTTCTATGGTTTAGATTTGTACTGACAGAGAGGGTCGATTAAATCATGATAGTCTTGTGGTATCTATACACAATTCAACTAAACCTTTACCATCAGCAGAATTTGATATGATGTTTAAATCTCCTGATTTTAAACAATTCAATAACTCTGCTAAATTAAAAAAATTATTCGTTGAACGATTAGCTAAGCTATTTAGAGATGAAAACACAACCAATATTGTTATTCTTGGAATCAGTAAAGTAAATGGTATGACAATGGTAACATGGTACAATAAAACATTAGAAATTGATCGGTGTGATGAAGATAAGATTCTTCAATTGAGACAAGTATGTTTTTTACAAATAATAATGCAATCCTTCTATTTTAAATGATTTGATATTTTTTTTTATATACAATAATGTATTGTCATTTTCAACGAATTATTAATAATTTTCTTGTTTTTAGGTTTTGTTGAATGAAGAAGAAAAATTATCTGAAAATGTCACAAAATATATGAGTTCACCATTTAACGTAGTTGAAGCACGTGTTACACCTTCGGGTATGTGTGAAGGGGGACTTACCGAAGTTCGGGCACCAAAAAATCCCAACAATGTCACTCCTCGCGATGACAATATTTTACTCTTGTTTGACACGTCCGACCAATATTTTTCAACATTTATTATTCCTGCCATCATAATTTTAGTCATGATTTTGATTGCTGGTTTATTGGCATGTTTATTGTATCGTCGAAGACCTTCATCTAAATTAAGAAGTGGCGATGATGAAAGACAAAGTTTCCGTAGTCGTGGCATTCCAGTTATTTTCCAAGTAAGCTTTTAGTTATTAGTTATTTTCTCATCAAAAATGATTACTTATTTATTCATTAGTTATATTAGAAGTTGAAACCGTTTTTAAAATCAAGAGGTATATCTCTAAATATGACCAATGTTTTTACTTTTTTTTCATACATATCTGTTAAAGAATTATTTTGTAAATTAAACCGAAAAAAAGTTTCTTTGCTATTGAATATCAAATAATTTTCTAATCTATTTTTTATTATTATTGTTTAGTTTTTAATAACAAAATGTATATTTAATGTATTGATAATGAATGCACAGACATATGACTAAACTATAATTAAATATAACAGGATGAGTTGGATGAACGACTGGAGCCTACAAATAAAACACCAATTATCATGAGAGAAGAAAAGCCACCCCTACCACCACCTGAATATCAAAGATCACCACCAATGGCCACTACAGCTTTATTAGCCGACACCGAAGATTCGCCTTATCAACCGCCGCCGCCACCTTTCTCAAACATTGGTTCTAATCATAGGTCAAAATCAAACTCAACACCTTCATATCGTAAACCCCCACCATACGTTCCTCCTTAACAAGTCTGAAACTAGATTTTATTTTTTTTTTAATTGGTATCGTACATCAATTTGACTGATCACTTCCTTTTAGTCATTACTTGAAACTTTCAAAGTTTCCAATTACTTTTTATTTAAATACTTATTAATAAATCGAAAATAGTGTTCAAAATTTCATTATTATTATTTTATTATTTAATATTTTGTATTTTTTTTACTATCAATTATCTTTGAACGTTAAAATTATTTTCATATCAATCAGTATCTTTCTCCCTCGTCATTCGATAAGTATTTTTTTTTTTAACAATTTTTAATAATTTAGTGTATTGTATAACGTGTAAAGTAAGCATTTTATTATTTTCACCCCCATTAATAAATTTTTCCAATCTTACTTTTTGCTATGTTTATAGACAAAAGTTTTATAGTAATTATTGAATTATCCACTAACAATAATATTATTATTATTTAAATTTATATAATAAATGTACGCGATTACATATAAATTACATGAATACCTACAACGTTTTTTAATAAACAAATTTTTTTATGTAAAGTTGTTTATTTTTTACACAATTTATTATTTAATTTTGTCTTAGTGACATAAATGACGTGTATGTTATAATTAACAATAATTCCTCTGCCCCTGAACATTTGTAAATATTAGTCTAATCTTATATTATGAATTGAATTATAATTATATTATAAAAAAAAAAAAAAAACATACAATTTTGTTAGTTTTCTGAGATTTGTTTTTATTGAATCATGGCCAAAATAAATTTTTGTGGGTTGGTCATTTATAATTTTTTTTTTTCTGTTATTTAACTAACATATTTTCTACAATTTTTAGCAGAAAAAGTAATTTTACTTTATGATGACTGCTAAGTTATAATTTATTAGATAAATGGCTTTGGTGAATAGTGACATGTAACTGATACTTTTATATCCAAAATAATATTAGTGTACACTATATAATGGACTTGACAACATTGAACATGTAATTAGTTCTCTGAAAATTATTATTGTTTATTTTTTAAGAAACAAATGTAATCCATAATTATTAGTAATTATTTTTTTATGTTGAATTATTATTATATGTTGTAAAATATAAGTATTATCAAACTCAATACAAATATAAACACTTTTTAAAAATAAAATCTGTTTTTTATTTAATAATATAAAACTTATGTAAACTAGTCCATTACTTGATTTAGACTATGTACATTAATATGACAAATTGACTTTTCGTTTAAAAATAAAATGGTTTATTAACCAACCATTTTTTTTTACACAAACAATTAAATAAAAAGTAAATGTTTTACCAGGTAAAACAGCTCTGAAATATGTACTAGACCATTATTTAAACTATTTAATGGCATAAATAAAAAAAACAAGAAGAACTCAAAGACAAACAATTTAAGGGTCTCATAGTCCTTCATTGTGGGATATGCAGACGTTTTTTAAATAACTTTTTTTTTTACGAAAACCATTTAATCTACAGGTATTATATTAACACATTTTAAAAGGCTTTAATAAATTAGAAATAACCTAAATAAGTACATAGCCCTCATAGTATATTATATAGAAGAAAGACGATGGATATGATCACACCCATAATGTTTTCTGTAGTTATACAAACTTGGAAATAAACCATAATATAACCTTTAACCATTAAACATAATAATTCTAAATAAATATTTATAAACTATTTCATATCTTTATTGGTGTGTAACAATCGACAAAATATCATATACCTAAGAGGATATCAGCATAGCTATGTTTAAGGAATTCTGTACAGATAGTTTTAAGAAATTAAAATCTAACATTCAAAAAAATGTTCATATAGTAGTACATAGGTAGCAAATTTTCTCCCATACTAAATTACAATTAATTATCAAATATAATAGTAATATAGATACTACTTTAATATAATATCTATCCATACATTAAATATTTTCATATTTCATATATACATCAATTAAAAAATATATATATAAGTTAAAGTAAATAATTAATGTAAAAACTAAAGAGTATCAAAAAAATAATAACTCAATTTTTGAAGTTTAGTTATAAAAATATAATAAATCATATTTTTGAAAAATAATTAAAATCAAGTTACCTGATTAACTTTTTAAATTAAAGCACTTATTTGTTGTAAATAGTGTTAAATATTATTATTGAAATTCAAAACAATATTTCTTAATTTAATTGCAAAATCGGTTACAGTTTAACTGTAAAAGTGACATTTTCCATGATAAATTACTAATACCTAAGTAGTAAATACAGTAAGGTACCCACGGTACCTCGATACCACATTCAGCACACATTCTACCGGGATTAATATTTTATTTATAAAAATATAAAGACAGAGTCGTAGCAAGATTCGATTGTGTCCTTGGCAAAGAACCGAATTTCCGTGTCTAAATTGGTAATAAGGAAAAAAAGTCATTAATTGTTTGGAGTTGAGCCCCCATTCCTCAAAAATCTAGTTAATAAGCAAAAAGAGAAAGTCATCAAACTTACGTTTACAAGATTTTGCCTGTCGAATCTCCCCCCTCCCAAATCTTAGAAATTTAAAGATGAATATTATTGAATTTCGATTTTTGCGCCTCCTTTTCTGTTGTGCCCTTGACCTGGGCCAGTTTCGCCAAGCCTTTGCTCTGTATATAAGTATATAATATAAAATAATTATTTTCATTATCATAATTTTATACGGAAGGAAAATGTTCATTTACCACTATATCCACTACTAGTGATCCTATTAAATAGTTAATAGATCAATGGTTCCATATGAATTTAACTTTTTATTGTTATTATTTTTTTTAACTATTTATACAACTTAATTGATAATATTAATTTTGCATTTCTCATTTATACGAACTTGAAAATATCATAAAAAGATAAAATAATAAATAAATTATTTATAACTATTCATATAAATAATTAATAAATGTATAAACAATAATCAAGTTATTTGCCGTTTTTTGGCATAAACATATTTACCTATATATTTGTTAAAGCTATTTTTTTTTTTCTTTAAATGGGTAATTAAAAATCTTTGAAAAATAATTATATCAAAAAACAGATACATAGGACACTTGTTAATGTTGATATCAATTAATTATTATTATTTGTCAAATATAAATGACAAATTCTAACGAGTTTTTCATTGAAAATTTGTTGTGCTAATATCATCTTAAGGGTCTTGGAAATAGTATACTTTTTAGTGGATTAGACCTAAAAGCAAAAAAAAAAAAATTAATGTTCTATCAACAATTTGATTTTAACCATGTAAAAAAGATTATCAGCCTCTTTTAAAGGATATTTTGAAAATCGATTTTTGGTATTTTAACTAAAAATATTTGTAATTTTATTTATTTTCATATATTCCTAAATACCAAAACATTTAAATTAAATGGTTTTTTTCAAAATCAAGTCTCACAATAGCCTGGATAAAGGCTAAGATAATGATTACTTGTGCATGCAAACAATGTGTGACACTCGCATAACGATCATACGAACAAGTACATTTCATAAATTGGTTATTCAAAAATCAAAAATAACACACCTCCCATAAAATTATTAAATACTTCAAAGAATTAATTAATATGACAATATAGTTTATTCGTTAAAAACAAGTAAGTATATAGTTTCATAATATAAATCAAATTTGAAATTACATATTATAATACAGATAGTAACTTGTAAAAAATATTTACATTATTATATTGATTTTTTTTGGTTTACACATTTTTATTGTGGAATGCCACATTTAAACCTATTCATATCTATTTTTTTAATTAGGTACTTATGATAACAAGGTGATAAATTATAATTAATTAATCGTAAAATTTACTTTGTTGAAAAATAATGTAACTAATTAAAATAATGAACTTTCATAAAAATTAAATAAAAATTTTTAATAGTTACACAAATACACAATAATTAGTTAAATACTATAGACTTATATTACGATGAAGACCTTTTATGTTTATATTTTTTATGTCTATTATTATGATCAGATTTATATTTCCTATGAGGTGATTTGGAATGTTTACTTTTTTTGGTTTTATGATGTCTAGATCGATGATCACTATTACTGTCTTTTTTACTCTTCTTTTTGTGGTGATGGATTCGGTCTTCACTGTCATCCTGATTAGTTTTACCCTCGTGATAATCTTTATATTCTTTTATATTAATCACCTTACTATTTAAATCATAGTCACTTTTGGTCACTAAGCGAAATGTATTTTCACCTACTTTTTCCATTTGACCCGTGCGAGCGATTTTCACAACCACCCTTGATGTGTCTTCATCAAAACCATTGACTTGTGCATACTGACCATCTAATCTGCCAAGAACAAACTGTACATAAGACCCGTTCTTTAGTTTTAATTCTTCTTCAGAATTATGTTTTTTTTGTACAGATTTAATTAATTTATCAGCTCCCAACCCCATTCCCTTAGGCCTGAGCTCTGGTAGATTAGCAGTAATTACTTTAGAATTTTTACCTATGCCTTTGGAAGATTCCCAACCCATACCTCGGAGCATAGCTAATCCAAATTTATTGACCGGTACATTTTCATAGTCTTCGGGTGTTGATACTTCCTTCCCTTCAGGAGGATTGACTATCATCGGTACTTCAATTGTTTTGTTATCATCTTCTTCAATATCTTCATTTGTTTTATTACAGTCTGACAGTATTGCCTGTACAGCCAAATCGTCCAATGTCGGCTCTCCGTTTTCTTGTGATTTGTTTTCGGTGCCATTTTGTTTTGATTTTGAGAATTCAGCTGGTAAACGCCGCTTAACTGATTGTGGCATCGGTATCACTAATTCGTGTTCAACGGCTTCAACTAGTCCAACAATTTTAATTGATTTCTCTTCAACACATTCAATGAACTGAACGGCTTTCTCTTGAGAAGTTTTCGATACTACTGGCATTACTTTAGATTTAGCAGCTACCTGCTTAAATGAAAATGATATTTTTTGAGTGTCTTCTTCCATTTTTCCGACCGTTCTTAATTAATCGATATACAAAAAATACTATTTCTAATATAAGTACAAGTAAAATTAGTTACTCAAGAACCGAGCCAATTTACACTCAACAGATATGATTTACAAATATTAACACTTAACAGTTAACGTTAACAAACGTAAACAAAAAAAAAAGATAACGTTAACATATTTTATCAGTGTATACATTATCACCAGAGCTACCAAATACCATAGAATAGATCTATGCAAATACAGTTAGTAGCTGGCAGTCGTCCGAACTTTTAAAGTTAAGTTGATAACAGATCGAGACCGAAAAAATAAAGTTGTCGAATAGTGCCAACCTACAAATTTTAAAAATATTCAAAATAAAGTTTTTTGTTTGTTATGTATGTATACTGTTTTGCTATATGATAAAAGTTATATTATAATATTTACATATGATAATAATTATATTTTTATGTTTTTGTTATTGATGATACAAAAATTTTGATTTTGCTTATTAAATACGATTTTTAAGGAGTTATTTGTGTTATTATTAATTTATAACTAAAAGTATAAGTAATTATGCAGATAAATTTGTTTTTTATGTTATTAAATTATTATATTATTAATTACAGATTATCTACTATACTAGCACCCGAGCTAGACAGAATGGACAAGAATAAGACAGAATGTTGTATAGCAGAAAAGACAAGTGGACACAAGTACACAATGAATCATACCATATATATCATTATATCTAAGAATCATGGTGTCTTCAATCAATCAATGGTAAGTAACTGAGAATGGTGAATTACAATAAATAAATTCATAATATTTAATGTTCTTTTATAAAAAAAAATGAAGAGGATAAAAGAAGTCTTCCGTGTGCGGTGAATGTGGAACTGATATTCCGTATTTTTTTGGAGTAGATTCCAGTACTAAGTACAGTTAGTGCCAAGTTACTAAGTCAAGACCGTATCAAGGAAAACAATTGCTATTGGTAATTATTTTATATCATATTATGTTTTAAATTGGCCCTGTGGTTGGGGATTGCAGAATACCTCCACAATTACCTAATGACTGTCGTAAAAGATGACTAACCGAGATGGCACCAGGTCAACAAGTGTTGTAAAACTTGTCAAAAAATAGTATAAAGAGTCCTAAACAGAATGTAGACAAGATTTCAAGAAATTCCGTAGTAGGTGTGGAGATAATCTTAGGGATGAGGTGACCGGTACGTTTCACCAGTCATATATGTTGGTCTACCCAATGACCGTGATGTCAACGGTGTAGGGAAATCACCAAAATGTTTTGGGTTAGATTCGCTTATGACTACATAGGATAGGTACAAATTGAAATTAGGTAGGTGGAATATAGGAACATTGACAGGTAGGAATATTTGTTGTGTGCTGGAAAAAAATTGGAAAGAAAAGAAAGCAAAGGAGATTGGGGAGAGGTATATAATCATACTAATACAAGGAATGGTATAGGAGTGATATTAGATGAATAAATGAAAAGTAGTGTAGGGTAATTGTAGTGAAAGTAATGTTAGAAAAGAATACTTGATTTTACATCAGCATATGAACTAACGATTGTGAATAATTTTTATGGGAAGAGATATAAAAATTATATAACCTATAAGAATGGAGGAAACCAGTCACAAATTGATTATTTTATGTGTTTAGGAGAGGTGGTTATCAACATAGGTTGATGGTTATGGATATTTGGTATAGAAAAAAGAGGATACACAAAAAGAAAAATATAGATAAAGAATCGAGTATTAGGTGGTGGCAATTAATTGGTGAAAATGAAAAAGTATTTACAAAAAAAGCTGAATGAGACTGGAGTGTGGAACGTGGAAGGAAATAAAGAATATGGGGGGAAATGTTAGGAGGATTATCAGAGGATGTTAAGTGTGTTTCTGAGGAAGTCGTGTGAGAGAGTAGAGGTAGTATATCAGAGGATAAGCAAACATGGTTGTGGGCAGAAGAAGAGCAAGAAATAAGATGAAAAAAAAACCACAGTTTAAGAAATGGCAGAAAATCAGGGAGTGAGATAATTGGGTAGAGTATAATAGCTTATGTAAAGCAGCAAAAAGTGCAATGAGTAAAACTAAATTAGGGAAATATGATGAGTTGTACGAGAGATTAGGAACAAAAAAGGGAGAAAAGTATAAAAGCCAGCGACAAACCTTCGTGAATAAGTCAGAGGCCAGTTGCAATTGAACACTGGGTAATTACAATAATAAATTTATTGTTCATATTTCAGTTAAATTGTTTGTTAATCTACAAGTTAATGTTATTTATATAGATTTTCAAAAGCTTTTAATAGTTTAATCATGTTTTTTCCTCTCTTAACATGAATCAAGACTTTCATGAGCAATAGGTCCCAGTGAGTCAAAGTCTTTGGAATTAAATCTAGTATTTTCTTCTCTACTTCTGAAGTGCCGCAAGGAGGCATCTGCCTATCTACCACTTCTACTTTATTCTTTATTTGTAAATAGTGCCACTTTCTTTCTTCGTTATTTACACTTCTGCTTCGCTAATGACATAAAAATATATGTCAGAATTAGGTCACTAGACAATTGCATACTTCTTCAAGTTTATATTAACAGATTCTTTGATTGGGGAAATACTCTTGGTTTGACTTTGAATATAGCCAAATGTCAGTCAATGACTCAGTATGTACCTATTAAATTATATTAGTGGCAACATCCTTCTCGTTACTGATAAATGATAATAGTATTAACTATTAAGGTTCTCGGGCTTACATTTGTTCCTTCCCTATGTATTTGTACTTATATTGATCTCATTACCCATAAGGCCCTAAAATGATTTCTATGATAAAACTCTCTTGCTCCCAAGTCTTTTTATTGTACGCTTGTCAGGCCTATATTTGAATATGGCTCCTTTGTCTAGAATCTATATACATATTGTGAGTATGAAACTAGAGCATGTGTAGTGAAGGTTTTTGAAATTTGTAGACTTTAAGTTAATTGTGTTCCCCTCATGATTAATAACCCTATTCCCTAGCTGATCGTCTACTCAAAAGTAATATTTCATTCCTTTTTAATCTTATTTCTGATAGTATTTACTCTCCCTCTTTCCTAGCTTTAATTAACTTCAAGGTATTTGTTCGCTTCACTAGAAATACATTTCCTTTTTATATCTTGTTCTTATCCACTAATTATTTATATAACGAGCTATTATTCGCTACACGAGAACTAATAATTCTAACACATCATTTCTGTATCTATCATTTATATATATGTATTTTTATCTTCTCATAATCCAAATGTATTTTATTTAACTACTATAATATGTAACCTGTCATAATCTTAAGTTCCTTTGTTATAACTATTAATAATAAAATTAAATAATTATTATTTTAGGTTCATTATATGATTCTAATTCACAAATTTGGGTGATATTGACAATTAGTTTGTTATCGTCCACTATTGCAAAATTGAAGAATAATGCAGCTGATTAAGACAGTCAAAAGAATGGTTAAAAAAAAATTTGAATCAATAAGAGCAATAAGTTTCTTCCAAATTATTTTTTATGAAAAACACATTGAATAGAAAAATAATATTAGTAATACTAGTACCTTACGCTTGTAACTAGCAATTGAGTCTAATTACTTAAAGAAATCAAATTTGTTAAATTAAACTAATAAAACAAAGAGTAAATAATTTTTATATAGTATAATATATATATTTTTTATTTTTGATAAATAAAGCCCCGGTGTTTTTACTTTAAAATGTTAATGTATCAACAGATTGATTTGAATTTACTTCTAAATACTAAATTAGATTTATTATAAAAGTGACTAAAGTGTATCTTTTTAATTACATTTCATAAAATGTTTATATTTTTTTTGTAATATTAGTTAAGATTTTTGCATGCATAATATGTTAAAATTATTTATAAAAATATACCTAATGTTAAATGTTCTTATTAGGCTATGTAGAATTCTTTAGAATATCTTTAGTATGATCCAATAGAACTTCAAACATACAGTCAACTATAAACTACCACTGCTATGAAAATAACATTAATGACCTCATCTGTATATGAAAATGGCTTAATTTTTGTGACAACCACACCTGAGTACAACTGACTGCACTACTGCATCAAGAACTAATACTTTGCAGTCAGCTGCAGCAACCGAGTGTATTTCCTAATAATAGAAATGTGAAATATTAAGAACGTGTGTCTATTTCCTGTATCCTCTTTATTTCACAACCAAACGCCTTTTTTCAGTCTTCCTTTTCTTCTTTTTCCTTCAAAAAACATTTCATTTTTTCAGGACAATTACCAAAGCTCAATACCGAATCTTGGTGTACTCCTACTGTGATGCTAAAATCCTTAGTTTCTTAACGTGAACTCCTCACACTGGTACTTACTCCTTCATACATGTTCTCAATTACATTTACATTCAGTTTTGGTAATATTTTCTTCATTAATTTTCACTTAAATATTTCTCTAAATCAATAAATTCCAAATAAAACTTTCTCTACCATCTGCCGTATACAAAATATTGCTTTCAGAATTGTTGACCTCCAAGACATAAACCCAAACTGATTTCAAGAAATATTTCACATTTTTCCCTTTTTTTAATTAGGTATATTATTTCAGAAATTTCTGATTTCATAAACCTTTAAAAATATTATTTCCGTCTCTTTATCACTTCCTTGTACCTATTTGTTAATACTCTTCTATCGTCATATTTTATAGGTACACCATGTATTTTTACAATTCATAGATTATTTTTCTCTTCACTTAGCTATCTAGTACACTTTTTTTGTTTCTGATCACTCACACAACTCATCATATTTCTTTCATCTATACATATTTCTCCAATCTCTTCCAGGTTTTTTTAAAATAATTTTTTATTCTGATCCGCTAATTTCCACCATCTTATCCTCAATTTTATTTATAGTTCCTTTTCCTACAAAAAATTAATTTTAATCTTCTTATAAACTTATAAACATGAATATATATATATATATACTCAAGATTCGTGTTTAATGTAAAATACAAATTTAGACGTCTCATTAAGAACATTTAAAATAAAATATCGATATGGATAATATATATATATTATATGGTGTACTAGAAGTATGGAAAACATTGAGTTTAAGTAGGTAGATACCTTAATTAGGTAATACGTAATAGGGTAGTTGACAAAGTTATGTGATAGGTAAAGAAGATGTACAGACTACAGGAATGTGGGAATTATGGAAGGATAAAACTTATCAGTCATAGCACAGGATAATAATTTATTAAATAAATAGACGTAATATATTATTTTTATTCACTAAAATACTTATATTATTTCAGTTTATGTATAAGTTTGAACTGCGCATTTTTTAAATTAGAGCTGCGAATTTTCTACTTAGAATTACTCAAAAGTGTCTAACGCATGTTAAAATAAGCACTGCAGTACATCCACTATACAATGTACTGATCTTAGATCTACAATTCATGATTTAAATTTCAAAAATTAAAATAAGAGGAAATATGTTCTATGAATGTTTGGTTTAAGGTGGTTCGAGTCGGTCAAAAAAATATAGTTTTTAAACTTTTCGCTGTGACAAAATTTCACGACTTTGGCTGATCCAATTTTAATTCTGTAAAAAGCATGATATTTTTTTATATCTTTCCTAGGTTTTAATCGAGGAGTTTATCAAAATATGAATTTTCGATTTCGGTATGATTAAACAAAATTTCCATATTTTAAAAATTGTTCACTTGTATATATCTAAAGCGGAAATTCATATTTCGAAAAACACCTCGATTAAAACTTAGAAAATATGTTAAAGAATCTTGTGCTTTTTACAGAATAAAAATTGGACCAGCCAAAGTCTCACAATTTTGTCACAGCGAAAGTAACTTTCTGTTCAAAAAATGATTTAGTATACGGTCTTATTTTCATTATTTTAACACTTACAATTCATATTTAACCTAGACGGATAAAGATACAGATAAGCCCAAGGAGTGTATTTGTATTGTAGTATAATTATTTGTAATATTGTGTTATGTTATTAATTATTTACAGTGTAATTAATTTATTATTAGCTTTATTAACTTCAATGACCTATCAACTGCATTAAATTCTAATTTAAAATTGTATCATGTACGATAAATTGCCTACATAATACTCCCTAGAAAATAACAGACTCGAACCCTTTTAAGTGGATTTTTAAAATATTGAGCTAAAGAAGAATTACTAATTAGTGAATCAATGTTAGAAAATTTGCCATTTCTTGGCTGTTGACATTAGAAATACTAATTAAAATATCAAGGCATTCTATCAAAACATTATTTAAATTTATTTCTCATTTTTTTGATAGTTGCCTATATAAAACGCCCTATGATCGGTCGTCACACTTGAATATTAAGGTATCATGCATAGACAACTGTATTTAATGTTTTAAAAATGTTAACATTTTTATTGTGAATTATAAGCATCTTAATGTACTATTGTACTATGGCAACAGTTTCATATTTCGTAATTAGTAATTAAACTACCACAGTCGCTTTCTAAAGACATTATACGTATATATAAGTAATTTATTTTAATATATTACAATGATAGAAAGTAATAACTAGTATTATAAACTCAGAAACACAATGAATACGTTTGAATAAATCATTTTAACTTTCTATTTCTATTTCCAATATATTTGTTGTATTACAAAAAATCACTTTACAATCCCTTTACAATTCCATCTACCAACAATGGACCTTGGTAGAATCTATAAATACATATATTTACTTATTTAATTTTAGCAAAATCCTTATATGAAAACAACATGTAACCTGTTTGGTGGACTTTGCAAAGTTTCTGAAAATTGACTACTGTTTACTGCCATTAATGAAACATGCAGATTTTCAATATTCCAAGGTGTGGGTGAAAATGACTTGCGCCTTAGCCGACGCATTCTCTCATCAGCTTGAACGAATGTATATTCAAGTAAAGCATTTGGAAAACTAATAAATAGGTTAGTACCAATTATAATGAATTAATAGAATATACTTAGATGTAAATATAAACAGTATTTATTTTATTCATAGATACGTACTTAACAATTGATTCATTATACACATTTCTTGGAGTGTATGCGTGTATGCTGTGTTCCAAACATTTTTTAGTTATTTCCTGTCGGAGCAATGGAATTTCACGATTGAATGGCCTAACCAAATGGTTGTGTTGCTCTAACAGGACAATACTATTGTCATTTCTGTTTACGGAAATGGTTGCTGTAGCACGACACCGATTCACCAACTTTTTTTCAACACATACTAAATATCTACACAATTAACAATATCAGTATTAGTATGTACTGTATACTATATAATAAATTTATAATTAATACACACATTTTAAATTGGGTTTCTTTATTTTTATGATATAGAAATCCAAGGTTGTCCAATATCTTTTCAGTGGATCTCTGCACCCCAAATACCTTGCTGTACGTTTGCGGTCTGGCAACTACAACTATATATTACATATATGGCATAATCAAGACGTTGAAAAATTATAAATACAAGCATATAACATACCGTGATTGTTATGTTCTTCGGACTCTATACCAATAGCACCGTCTGGTAGTAATCAAATAGAAATATATTATTTTATTTTAATTTTTAATTATTTTTAGATGATTTGATATATTAGCATAATTTACACTTAACAAATTGAAAATATACATACCATTGTCATTTATTTCATTTTGAATACCATAATTATGATCATGCTCAACAATATCTAAACAGTTATAGGTATATATATATATATATATATATTATATAGGTAGGTATGTATAATCTGTAGCTTGGGGCAAGAAGGGCAAATGTTAAAATAAATATTGATTGGTAAATTCTAGGTACTTATTATACTCAGTACCATATTTAGAGAATTTGTCGCCCAGGGCAAAAATAATTGTAGAGCCCCTTTTTAAATTTTAATAAGCAAAAAAAAAAAAGTCATTCGTCAATTCCTATTAAAAATTAAGTGATCAATGGGACCCCACTTTCAAAAGCGGGACTAAAAGTTTAAATATTTTTACATTTTGCGCCCCATCATAATGGCGTCCGTAGCAAATGCCCCAGTTCACCCCCCCCCCTCTAGATCCGGCACTAATTATACTATTAAAAAAAAAATGGAAAAAAAATTCTGTCAATTTAAAATTATATAAATTGATAATTGTTCATAATTAGAATTAATTAGTAGTAATTACTACAAAATTAAAAAAATACAAAACAAATACATAATATAAATTATTAAATCAAAATATTTCATTGCTCCTTCTTGCGCCAAGTTATATACATTCATTAATACATACTATGCTCTCCATTGATAATATGGTAATTATGGTCATGCACAATATCATGATCTAAACAAATATGTTATATTGTAAATTATAAATTAGTCAAAATAAATATTGTACACATTACAAACAGAGCTTAAACTGGGAAAAAATTCCAGGGGGACTAATGTCCCCATATAGTTTAAAAAAATCCATATATCATTATATGAATATATATTATATAGAGGGATTTTTTTTAAGCATGCTCACCCCACTTATAACCCGGAATAATGAATAAATTTGAAATTTATTTCATATAAAATTTAAAGCACTAATATTACCACATTTTTATGAAATTAAAAATTTTTTATAAAAATTTAATATTTTGAAAGAGAATATTTTTTTTTCATAATAATTAAGTTATAAGTAGTGGTTGCCATTTACGAAAACCAAAAAAAACACCCAGATAAAAAATTATACACAAATTAATTATTTCACAAAAATGTAGTATTATTAATGCTTTAAATTATACAAGGAAAAAAATTAAATTTACGCATTATATATACATGGTTAAATGTGGAGGTGAGCATGCTTAAAAAATTAAGCTCAATTTTACGTTATTTAATAAAGAGCAATTTTAAAATAAAACAATTATAAAGTACTTAAATAGGAACATAAATTGTGTTTTCTTTAGTACCTAGGTATGTTTTTTTTTTAAACATTAAATAAGAGAAATTCATAAAAATGTAACATACATACAAATTATACATTACACATATGTACATTATAATATATTATATGATATGATTATTATCTTAGTATATATATATATGTATTTTTAAAGTAAAATATATGAGTTTGACCGGCTTAAGATTCCATTTTAGTCCGTGATTTTAATTAAATACATTTGTTAAAATTAAAATAATATATTTGATAAAAAAAATTAAAAACTATACAGTTTAATTTCAAAGATATCTAAATTACATTGATTAATATTTGGTTATAATTTGAGTGTTCTGGTGTACCTTACGGAGAAATTGTTAAAGGGGACACTTTTTAACCACCGGCAGAAGTAAGGGGCCGAGTTCCCCTGCATGTGTCCTCACAAACCCCCTGATTACAAACATTCAAAAGTATTAGAATATTATAGAAGAATACTTAGAAATATGCGAATATTAAATAATAATTTAAAATAATGTTTATATATTCTTATTTATTGTTAAATAATATGTATTAATCTATAATAATAATATTAATACTGTAAAAAAAAATCATTTGTTATAAAATAATATTTATTATTATTTATATAAAAATAAAAATAAATGTGTTTCAAGTACATTCTATTATTTTGTTTAGCATAGTAAACAAAAGAGAAGTCTATACTTTATGTATAAATAAAATATATCTATATACTATTTATAACTGTTAAGAATTGTTAAAAACCAAATATATAAATGTATAATGTGTAATGAAATAATTATTTAAATTCTACATAGGTACTTTGAAAAATAAATACATAGTAAAATTTTAAAATAATCATATTGCTTAAAGTAACAGTAACTTAGTACTAAAATAACTTTTTAATCATCACAGAACATAGACGTACGTAATGTATACAAGCCTGGTGAAGTGCACATTTTGATATAACAAATAATTACATTAGGATTAATGTAAAAATTATATCATTTTTGGTGGCTCAACCAGCCTTTAAAAGTTATAAAACCAGTTGGGTGCAGCAAAGTCATAGGTATCATGCTGCACCATGTACACATGCTTATAATATGATCATAAACATATATATTATTAAAGTTCTATTTAATATTTAAAATACATTGAATTTAGATTCAAAAAAATTAAATACAATTTAAATTAAATTTAAGAATACAAATTGATATTATGAATATAGGAATAATAATCCCCAAGGCTTAAGGTACCTAATATTTAGGGTAGGTAGGTAATTAAAAACTGTCATAAGGATATTTAATTAATTCAGAACATTAATTTTATTAACAACTTAATATTATAATTCACAAAAATTATATAAGTATAGGCAAATAAACAATTTGCAACTGAAAATGGGTACCTAGCTATTACACGTATCAAGTATTTTGGTCGAAAAGTTGTTCACAGAAATAAAAATAAATAGTGCTTATAGATATTAGATATTGAATTGTGCATTGAATAAGTTTTAATATTTAAATAGCAACCTATATTTTTTATACTGGATTCAGATGGATAAATTTTTTAAAGTCATTTTTGATGCATAAAATATGGTTTTAACTTCTAAACACAAAATTAATGTAGTTGTTTCAAATTTGAAAAATTAATTTTACTTATATATTTGGGGATTATTATTCAAATTACCAGGCATTATAATTTATATTACCAATAATTAGAGGTGCAATCAAAATCCATTTTGCAAGAAATTTTACAAAAAAAAAAAAAAAAAAAATACAATTTAGCTAAAGTAAATTAATAAATAATAAATATTAATATCATTAATAAAAAATAATTAATAATAATGCAGTTTTATTGAACAATTTAAACGACATTCAAATTCAAGATTCATAAATTGTGAGGCCGCCAAATTTAAAAAATAATATAACTTTTATCAGTATTCAGTAATATAACTTTTATCATTTGTGGTAAATCTTTTATATGATCACAGAATCTATTCTTAATAATTCTGTGATATGATGGTAGTTTTATTGCCAATGGTTGGTAGCACTTTGTCGAATCCGAACCTTTATCACTCTTCAAAGCGTTATCAACTTAACCTTGTTCTGTGAATATTCTGTGGTTCTATGTGGTTCTATAGTTGATATGTCAATATGGTTCTATGATTCTGTGCCATTGGAATTGGAATTATTTACTCTATGCACATATGTATTTATAAATTATTCGTTAGACTGTTCGTGTTTGAAGCACAGAATGAGTTGTACCCCATTTTAACCTTTAATGGTTTTCTATTTCATATTTTAATTCAATTTAATAGCAAATTAATCATGTTTATCATTAATTTATTTCAGATATAAAATACCTAATAAGTATGGGTAAATATATAAGAAAAACAAAAAGGCAAAATTGGTCTGAAGAATCAATAAAAAATGCAGTAATGTTTATTATACAAAAAAATATGGACTATAAAAAAGCATCAATAGCTTATAGGGTTCCATAAACTAGGTACTCTATCTACTAGAGAATAGGGTGAAAAAATACAGAAAATGCAATTTACAAATGGAGATAAAAAAAAAAGTAAATATTATAAAATAGGTGTCTAGGTACTCATTTAAATTTTCTAAAGGATTGGGAAGCAGAATACCAGTATTTTCTGAACAGCAAGAAAATGAGTTGGTGGATGATATTTTAAAAATGGAAAGTTTACTGTTTGGTCTTACTATGAATGATATTCGTTCCATGGCTTTCGAACTGGCCGAAAGTAATAAGTTACCAAATAATTTCAATAAACAGAAAAGATTAACATATGATATTATATTTAGTATGAAAAATTTTATATTAATATGTTTTACTTACTAAAAATTATAAATAATAATATTTAATAAAGAATAGAATTTTGTTATTTTTTGACAATTATCAAAAAATCATTTCATGAAAATTGACTGCACTGTTTTACCCAACCTGTTCCCTATTTTATCCAAAGATACGGTCAAAATGGGGTAAATTACACTTTTAAAAAAAATTAAAAACAAAATTATGGGTATTATTTAATGGAAAAAAAGGATATGAACATTTAGGGAACATAAAAGAAAGTATTCTTCAACGAAATACACTTTTTAGGTCAATATTGTGAGAGTAAAAAACAAATTTCCCTCAAGGCCCCCATTTTATCCACATATCTATATTTATATCAAATGACAAAAATAATCAATTAGATTTTAATTTATAAAAAATTATATTGACCGGATATATTTTTCTACATTGTGAATATTTTTTCCTGTACTCAATAATCCATATCTGACAATTATTATTATTAACAATATACACTGCAGTCTATTCTACAATAAATTGTATATCATGTATAATAAAATATTTATTATAAAATCAATGGTATAACATTATTATAATTTATAATTTCTATTATTTGTTACTTACCTTATTTAGATTTTCAGTGTATTGAGAATTCTATTCACCATTTATATTATAATAAATGTATATTGAACCTGTACGTCCATAAAGAATGACAATTTTCTATCTCTTTTGTCTCTTTTTTTATGTATGTAGGTATATAGACGTCGTTTTACAATTTTAGTTTTTTTAAGCGTAAATGAAAACCATTCAGTGACAGAAAAATTTTAATTATCAGAAATTATTAATGCCAGACTTAAAATAAGTATACACCAAATATTTATTTTGCCCATAATTAACTCCTTAGAAATAGATCCCTATAGCACTGTTTTTCCACTTTATATCCAGTGTTAACGGCACAACCAAGGGGGTGGACTAAGGACTTCGAGTCCAGACTCTCCCTCAGTACAGGTAAATAGTAAAACAGATCAGGAAAGTCCACTCTGAGAGTATGCTAAATTCCTAATTTCCAAACGTATTTTAAACAAAAATTTAAAAATGTTATAAAACAAAATTAATAAATCTGGCATCCTTTAGTAACCAAATCAACAATGTTCCTTATAATTATGTAATAAAAATATAAAACGAATAATATCTATCTACTTAGTAACCAAATCAACTAATTTGTAGCTATGTACTATTGTTACTACGGACACAAGGGTATCTAAATGTATATGTTTGGAAACCTAAAATGTATATATTTTCAATGTAAAAATATTTTTATTTTATATAAAAATTTTTATCAAATAATTTTTATATTAAATTTAATTATTAAAAATATAAAAATTGGTATGAACATTGATCAATGGTATAAAAATACATTCAAGAGGAAGCTATACCAATATTTTTAAGGGGTTCTGTGTAGGTAATTTTTTGAAGTATTTTTAATAATTAATATTTATGTAATCTTAAAAAGGTCTCATACTGTATCACTTTTAATAATTGTTGTGTAATCACGACATTTGTTCAAAAATGATGTGTAGATTTCTGATCTCAGTTTCATCAAAAATTATCATAAAAAAGAAATAATTACACTAAATAAAAAGTGAGAACGTAAACTAAGACTGAGTATAGAGTTTTTATTCGATAAGTTTATTTAACCATCTAAAATTTGTGATTAAAAATGTCAAATTCCAAAATTTTCAAACTTAAAAAAAAAATGTTAAAAATTATTTTAACTAAAAAAACTTAATGTTCATCTATAGTAAATATTCTCATCTATCATATTCTGTTTAAATTTTGAATCTACGATAATTAAGAGACAAATTAAATTTAAAAAGCTTCAACGTATTTTAATGCCGTTAAAACAAACACATATTAAGCTTTCTCTTAATAAGAAGAAGTCACAATTACATATTTTCAAAAAAATTTTGCATTTAGTATTTCTCATTTTATTAACTAATAAACATCTGAAAAATACGAAACAAAAAAAAATTGTAGATGACAATATAATTATTTAATGCCCAGTGTGGAAGTTTTTTTTTTTTTTGAGATTTACAGTTTTTATAGAAATTAATAAAATTTGTTTTTTAACAACTCAAAAATGTATAAATTCAAATAATGATAGTTACACAGAACCACATAGAATTTACTTTTAAAATGAATTTCAACTTTTTTTAATCGATAATTTTGCTTAGAATATCTATAAATTGCATGTTCCTCTGTGGTATATTAAAAATAATATTTGGACCCATCCCTTTTCAGAGAATTCAGAAATTCAATTTTCGTATAGTAAGAAACAGTTACTCTATGATGAAATTAGTAAAATAGAATTAATTTTTTATAGAATTAATTCATAATTAGCTTCTTTAAAAAATAATATCACAGAAAATACAATTTATAAAAAATGATAAATAAAAAAAATAAATAATAAAATTAACAATTTGAAAAATTAATTACTAAATAATTTTTCTCATACACACACCTTTTAACCTCGTATCAATAACTTAACAAATATTAGTAATAATAAAAATGAAGTAAATCATTTAAATAAAGGTAATAAATTTAACTTATATCAACTATTAAATTTTAAAAAGTAAAATAAGATTTAATACAATGTGAATCAGTTAATGATTATGCACAATTCATTAATAGAAATCACACACGTCCAAAATTAATACAAAAATACTAATAAACATTATATAAATAATAAAAATTAAATCCTAAAATATAATAATTTAGCTATGACAGAATAAAATTATAAACAGCATTTAAAATTAACTTAGAACAAATAATGCTATTATTGTACCTGCAGATAAGTCCAATGCTACCAATCGTATTGGCCTATAAAGATGATATCCATTGCCAAACATCAGAATTTATAAAAAAAAAATAATAATATTCAATTATTATTATATAATTCTACTGATATTTCAATAAACAAATTAATTAATCAAAAATTCTATCAAAATAATTCCTGATGATCAAAAATAAAATTGTTAATAAACAGCAATATGAATAGAATTGCTCCACAATTACATCCATTTGTTAAATTACATAAAAAAAATTCTATCGACCTCTTATAAATTTTAAAACAGCTCCATCATAAATATTTAGATTAATTTATTAAATGTATATAATTACAACTATAAATTACACAATAAAGAATACATACAATATAAGAATAAAAATCCAATTTCTACAAAATAATTTGTTTTTATATTAACAAATATGTATTTTGAAAACAAATAATTTTGTAAAAATTGGGTTTTTATTTTTACATAAATAATTCTACAAGTAACTCAACACCAAAATAATACATACAATTTTATAGGTAAAATTAACAAAGTTAATATTGTATCAGGATGCAAAATAATTTCACTAGATGTAAAGAATCTCTATACTTCTTTCCAAACCTTGAAGCATTAAATATACCCAAAGATAAACTTACATATAATAGTGGCTTTAATAATAAAGAAATTAATCATTCCCTTAACATTATAATTAATCAAAATTATTTTGAGTATAATAAAAATGATGGTTTCGTCGTAGGTAATCCTTTAAATGCTTTACTTTCTGAATTATACTTACAAAATTATGAATTGATTTAGATTTGTAACCACAAAGTATATAAACAATACATAAAAGCTTATTTCAGATAATATCTTAATAACATATTATGTTGAAACTTATATTATATTATTTATATTTTATTCAAAAGTACTAATAGTCAATAGACAGGTAAAAGTTATAGTTAACAATTGAGCCGAGAGAAAAATCAAAGGAAAATAAATTATTTATATTGGCTCATATTTTTAATCTTTTAGGTCTAAAATTTATTTTATAATGGCCTAAATTTTAATCAGTAACTTGCCAACTCAGACTAACCTGCCAAAATACCACTATTTTGTGACCAATACATCATATCTATTTTTGATTAATCGCCAATATGGTAACATATTAATTTTAATATTCAACTTGATTTCAGCATTGTTTTTACAAAACAATTATAACAATATGGTAATATAGTAATGGCTAACTAAAGATGAAATAAATTGATTATCTAATAAAAATAAAAACTTTAAGAATTACATACTAAAATAAATACTATAGATTATTTAAAATAATTTATCTTTTATTTAACTTTCTTAATGATATTACACGACAAAACCTTAAAACTATTATTTTGGACTTAAGTTTTCAAACCTATCAGTTATCACAATACACAATCAAACAATTTATAAAAAAAATATATCTTAATAATAACAGACTTCACCATTGCTTCAATACTATAGAATTTGTGCGGTTATTGTTTTTACTTGATAGCTGCCATGTAAGGTTCTAATAAATTTTGCCAACCATTTATAGAAATATTAGCGAAATTATCATATATTTAGCTACTTTTCAATATGTATTAAAATATTTTAATTTTAGTTAACAAGAAGCTTATGAATAGCTGAATTAATTAATTTTTAGCACAATAACGACTGTACACAGTAACTTTATTTTTGGTAATCAAATAATTCATTAAGGTTATACATTTTTGAACATTAAAAAAATTAAATTAATTTAAAAATAAAAATAATCCATAAATAACATTATTTATATACTATGCACACCATTATTAAACAAACATTTATAATTTCTAAATTCTAAAATCAAATTATAAATTGTTTAAATCATGGAGCAATGTAATAATGACTCAACATTGGATGATATAAAATGTTTACATATGTCCAATTATTATTAATTCTATTAATCAACTTTAGGCAACAGAATAAATTAGAACACATATTGAAAGACAACTTAAGTCTTATTAATTAATTATCTTATTCATTCCTAACACAATATTAAATGTAACAAAAAATATAACAATTCAGAGACCAAAAATTCACCAAAATTGAGATTATCAACTTGAGGCTATGATAAAATAATGTATTATTATTGCTCTAAGTTTAAAATATATATCTTCTTTGTAAATACACAGCCAAATGGAAGCAAATTGAAAAACTGACTCAGGTAAAGTTAATTTTTGCAACACTTGTGATTGGAATGTTGAATTAGGAATGAAATTTGGTAGAAAACATAATTTAAAATAAAATTAGAAGAAAATTGAATCTTGAAAAATAGCACTTTTAAGCATCCAACCGAGATAAAAATCCATCACATAATAAATTATATTTAGTTACTATAAATTTAAGTACTTGGATAAAGCGACTATCTATAAGCCTCGCTAATGGGCATTTAAGGTTATTCAACCTTAATAAGATCATCAGATGCAGCGACTGAGGCAATTTCATTAAAAGACTGTTCTAAACATTGTTTTAACTCTTGGTAGCTGACCACTAATATGGTTTTTTCATCACGTGAATACAAACAAATCTGAAAAATGTAATAAAACCTCAGAATTAATAGAAAATAAAAATGTGGATAATTTACAGTATCTGATGATCCAGAATCAAGTTTGTTTAAGGTCTGAACTATGTGTGCCATATCCAGCCATGGACGTCCTTCATCAGTCACTTGATGGAATAAATAGTCTCTGAATAATTTTAACATGTACCGATCACCAGTTTCCGACCACGCAGGATCCAAGTTAAATCTAAAGATAGAAATTAATAACTATAAAGAGAAAAACAAAATTATTATAAATTAATATTGTACTCAGGTCGCTCATTAATTGATCCGAGTTTCACCAACAATCGACATAGACGTCCATTTTCCATTTCTTTAGATAGCTCATTTTCCAGATTGTCAGAGTGATTTTGCGCTGCATCTAACTGAGTATAAAATCTGGCACCTATCATTGGCATTAACTCTGTGATATGTCGTCTTTGACTACTTAATAAATACCTAGGCAATAATTCAAATAGTAATCATATCAAAATAAATGGTGGTAAAGTCTAAACAAACCTTATCAAATTACGAATATCACTACTGTATGAGCGAGCCATTAAATCAATAGAAGTAGCTAAATTGTCTTGATGTACAGCAATCAAGGATCGACAAGCCAATGCTAATAAAAGCTTACCAAAATCTGTCAAATCTTCTTGCTAAAAATATGAACTTACATTTTTAGTGTATATTTAAAAAAAAATTGAGTTTTAACTAACTTGAAAGTGACCAATCATATTTGAACTAGCCATATCATTTAACAAAATGTCCATTATGGCTACACAGTTGATTCGCAGTCTTGCTCTGGTGTTTACATTGCCCGTCACTAAAACCCTATTTTGACAAAGACCTCGTAAAGCTAAACCAGATCCATGTATTACTCGGAGTGCACCACTAAGTTGAATTGCATAATTCCATAGTGTATTCTCTGATAATAGCCCATTACTAAAATAATATATTTTCGAAGTAATATATAAATATAAAGGTAAACCAAACACAGAAATAAACTTGAAATTTCACAATTTGTATTACATTATTTATATATTTATGTTTTTAAATCATGAATACATAAAACATATAATCAATTATAAATTAAGATAATTAGTTTAAAACTTACAATTAAACTCTTTAAAATACAATATAAATATACCTAAGATCTAACACTCAAATAAATGATAAAAATCACTATTATTATCATTTATCCTTAGTATTTACCTATGCTGATGTCGTAAAATTGCATTTTTTGTGTGACTGTAAGGTCGTGGTGCATTAGGATCAGAACTAAATGGATCATTATAACCATTCATTGTTTCATTGGAATTGAAATGACGTGTTTGTAAGGACTCAGAATCCGGATGATAATTAAAAACAAATATTAATGCTAAACATTTTAAAATAATAATTAATTATGTAAAATATTATAACAATATCAATCACTCACAACTATCATTGAAAGCTTTTGTTATAAATACATCTTTTAACTGAACAATATTTGCATGATTAATTTTTTTCCAAGCTTCAATTAATGGAGCATATATTGTGATTGCTTGTCGAAAACCTGTAACATTTATTATTTCAAATATTATAATTACTACAGTTTATACTTGATATAGTAGTACCACTATACTTAATTATTCAAGAGAATAGTTATCAAATAGTATCAATAATTTTAAATTTCAAAAAATAAATGACATATTGTAAACAATTTATACTATATTTAAATGTACAATAATGCTCATGAAACTGTATGAATAAAGCCGCGTCTCGATAAGCATATTTTGCTGCATGGCCAGGTAGTACATACCCATCCATACGCACATGGCTTTTAACCGTGGCATAAATACACAATTTCATACAGAAATAATAATAAGTATGAAAATAAGGATAAATGACACTTTAAAATTTGTTCACTAAAAATGATGTCAAAGCCACGCGGCATTGTTGAAGACCTGTCCACACAGAGCATCAAATGCTTCACAGCATTCCTTTGATCATAATATTGCGTGCTATTGAAAAAAGCCCCTGAAAATGTATTTATCTATTCATGATTGTGCCACACAGCAAAACACGGATGAACGCGGCTTAATGAAAGTATGTAATACTGATATCTCGCTGAAACAATGATTCTCGATTTTTACCATTATGTAACACCGCCATACCATATGCATTTTAGGAATTTTTTGATCAACCGTCACTAGCTGCTTGTGGAATAATTATTACTAACTCTTATATATGTATGCAGCATGCTAATTCCATCCATATAGTTTCATGAGCTGTACTGTATATATGTAGATTTAATAGTGGTTTATTTTTTAGGGGGGTACTGAAAATTTTGATTTATCATTATTTGAATTAATAAGTTCCATGACTTTGAGTCCTAAATAGTAAATAGTAAAATTAAATATAAATAGTAGAAGATTTCAAGTATTTAGGAGTAAATATCAACCATAGAAATATTATGAAAAGTGAAGTATAGCAAAGAATAAATGAGGCCAACCGTGCATACTTTGCAATAAAATAAATGCTCCAAAATGTTGTCATAGAAAACTAAAGAAAAACTATATACTTGCTATATAAGACCAATTATGTATAGCTGTGAAACATGGTCAACGACTAAGAGTGACGAAAACAAATAATTATCTTTTAAAAGGAAAGTATTAAGAAAGAGAAAAAAACTGATATGGTAAAATTAGGATGGTCGTGCAGAAGACTCAAGAAGCAAAAGGTAGAATAAAAGTCCAGATTTTAATTTTCTAAATATAGTCACCCCACGGTAAAATCTACTTTATAATATGTTCCACAAAATTACAACATCCCACCACCCACACTGTCAGTCACTAGGCCTGACAAACGCAATCAGCGTTTGGAAACGCAATCGTTCAGCTAACTGCTAAAATAGCATAAAATCACAGCAAAATCACCAAATCAATCTCACCTCATATTTTGAGTAATGGGACCTAGTTCCAAAACTTGTGTCAACGTTGGGAGATATACCTCCCTCCCTTCATCCAACCAAGCAATGCAACCTACTTTATTTATTCTATCCATTAAAGTGTATCAATACAAGATATTTTTTAAAACCTAAACATTCTTTGCTATGGTTAGAATCTAAAATAAAATCCACGTACATTTATTCAAATTATATAAATACATTAAATATGACATTCAAAATATAATATTCAATATACAAAATATATAAACTAATGAAACCCACAATATTAAATAGGTAATATCTAATATAGGTACCTAATAATATCATTGTTAAATTAGTTATTGAAAAAATCTAATACATCTATACATGCGTATTTTAAGAAAAGGTAAACGTTAACAATAGTTAATAAGCTAAGATTTAAAATTAAAGGGCCTCCGTACCATTATTTTTTTGATCAAAAACTACTCATTCTAATTCTAAGAGTCCAACACAATGTTTACTCTTAAAAGAATTTTTAAACAGATTTTTCATTATGGACTTCTCCAAAGCGTTTGATCAGGTTGACCACAATGTATTAAATAAAATAAATAACTAATGAAAAAAACTTGGAATAGGTAATCCGCTTTTCTCTTAGCTTCACTCCTACCTGTCTAGTCTAATTGATATCACTTTGTCTCTGTCTTGGTACGTCCTTATCTGTTTTTCCGCTATCTTTCCCCTCTCCACTTTGCTCTTCTTGTAAATTCCGCATTCTCTGTTCTCCTTAATACTAAAATTCTAATATTTGCCGATGACATGAAATTGTAACTTCATATAAACTCCATTTCCGAATGTCAACTCCTCCAGCAAGATCTAAATAACTTAGTTGTTTGGGATGAGTCCATCGGACTCTCTCTGAACATCCCTAAATGTTCAGTCTTTTCCTTTTATCATTAATGCTCCCGAATTACTTTTCCTTATCTTATTAACAATATTCCTATTAATTAAATCATCCGACTCTATCCGTGATCTCGGCTTCACGCTCAACCATGAGCTTTCCCCAATTAAACATATTGAAGAGATTTGCTGCAGAACATTAAAGGTTTTTGGCTTCATCGTTTGGTTCTCTCTCGAGTTCAATCTATTACCACCCCTCAAAGCTCTGTACTATGCCTTGGTTCTTCCAAACCATAGAATAACCGAGATTAGAGGCGCTGTTGTGTATACTTACCATATGAAATACCTGACGAAGAAAAGGGCCATAGTCGCCAGATGGACCTATTTGGGGGAAAAAATACCGTACAATTTATTGTAAAACGATTTGCTTTATCAGTGATGATATATGATAATTTCACAAAATTCTGTGATAATATTATGTTAACGATTTTTAGAACACGTTTTTTCGATGACTTTTCAATTACACCTGGAGGGTGATTCTTGAATTTGGTATAATTAGTCAAAATCGATTAAATTTTTTATCGCATGGAATTGTGTTGTTGCTATTCTTGAAAAATGAGTAATTTTTATCAAATAAAAAGCGTTCGACTATAATCTGTCTACTGCAATAAAAACAATGACTAAATTTTATCGAAAAAAAACTAGCCAGTGATTACTCGATTAACTTTTACTATAATAGGCACATTTTATTTTTTTTGCCATATTATTTAAAATATTAATTTAATTATGGCAAATTTTAATGAATTTGCAAATTTATATTTATTACAAAATATTGAAAATCAACATAATGCACCGCAATAAAAGTTTTAGATTGCCTAATAATCTGACGAGTTTTTTAATAAATATATTTAAAGTTTAATTTATAATTAACTAAATATTTTAATTTTAATACATTTTTAAAAAATAGACAAGCAGTAAATACAGTTTTTACAAAAACACAATCTGCGATTTTAATGATAACAATAAAATGTAGATTAACAGTATTTATCACAGTGGTTCATACGAAAATTTTTATTACATACGACTATAATCAGCTTTAAAATTATATCGGTTTATATTCAAGAATATGATTTATTTGTTAGATCCGACAAAACTTTGTCGCATTCGATAAATTGAAAAATTATGTTGCATGCGACTAAGTATATCACAAATTCAAGAATCATCTCCCTATTTTGTTATTTCTGTTTTGTTTTTGTAATTGTTATCAATTGTTTTTAAAATGCCAATACTCATATGATCACAGAAAAACCATAAATTATATTAAATTTAGTCATTGCTAACAACGGGTATGTCCGATAAGTATAAGTATTTACTATTTAGTAGGTAAAACCATGACAAAATAATTTATTATTATAAATAAATAATTAATTATATTATAAATAAATTATTTTGTCATGGGTAAAACGAAATTAAAAATATAAATATCATGAGAAATGCGCGGCCGTTTCATGGCAATTATCAGTGGTACCACGATTATTTAGTGCACAATATTTTGTTTTCGACTAGTTGTTAATCAGGGGGTTATGGCCCTTTTACTCGTCACTCTAAATCACGGAACGCCGTCTCTATCCTACTCGTATGTTCTAAACCTCAAATACGGCAGTATCCTCTAGGACCCCTCCACTGTTAATGCCAGTTCAATGGTTGAAAGGGTCCAAGCGTAAATTCCTGTCTATTGTTGTCAACAGATTGAATACTCCTCAGTCTCCTCATGAAAAACCCCTGTTCTACGTGTCTTGAACATTGCTACTTGAGCGAACTGTCGACATGCATGTAATCTGTCCTTTATCATTAATCTCCTCTTTTCAAAAATTGATTCTCCTACTCTTTTATCCCTTATTAATTTCAGTATCCCTGCCCATACAACTCACTTCTCTATCCCTTTTTATACTCCCCGCTTCTCTTCTAATTTCCTTTAGTCTATCACATGCGAATAGCAAATAGTGACCCCTCTTTTTGTCTATAATAAAATATTTTTATATTCTCTTTATACTCAAACCATTATTAATTGCAAGTTTTCTTATGTTGTACATATTATTAGTTCAGTTTTTTTAGGCTTGCCCTATTTCTATTAATAAAATAAAATAAATAAAAATTACTTACCTACTCTTTTCATATTTTATACTATAATTAAAAACCATTTAAAGTTTCCAAACGTTTATAACATAAATATCTAACTAAATAAAAACAATTTTTAAAAAGTGCTTTGGTCATTCCCTCTTAAATATTATGGACAATTTTTTCAAAATTAAAATGAATGTACTCATCGCGACTTTCTGATGGGATCGTCTATTTGAGTGCAAAATATTCATTTTTTCGTGGTTATAAAACGGATAGCTGATATATACTTTTAAAATGAGTTATTAATACTAATGATTGAGAGTACACCTTACACAAACAAAAATCGTACAAAGGAAATATAATAAATAGCCTAAATCAGAGGTTCCCAAACTATAATATGCGTACTACTGGTGGTACACGAAAGGCCACATGGTGGTACGTGGAAAACCACATGAAAGCAATTAAAAATATTAGGAAATAAAATAATTTTAACTTGTATTTTTATTTAATAGTTTATAATAACACGGAAAATCTAATATTATATATTGAATTTTATATTTAAATTATTATTTATCATATTTGTTCATTATTATTATCCCAAATCACGAAAATACATCAATAAATAAGGAGCCCATACAGTGTCAATCGGTTGGGAATTATGAAATTAATTAGATTGACAAGTGTCATAAATCTGGTGGAAATACAGGTTGACACAGATTTTTGCATGTATGGGGTTGTAAGCCATAATCGTCGACACACATCACTCACGGACGTAGATAATTTCTATTTACATCCATCTGACACGCATTTTTACAATAAAATCTTATATATTGTCTTTATCTTATTTGTAAATTATTTAATATTAGTAGATATCAAACATTTTCTATTTGACCGTTCAGACAATCATTGTATTCACACAAATCAACGTACAGAGCGGTGTTAATTAATTAATATTTTAATTGTATTATTATTTATTTATATTATATTGCAATTTTTACTGCTCTATCCTTTTGATATAAATATGTAAAAATATTGAATAGTTCTATTTTTAGTCATTAGTGGTACGTAACTGATGTGTATACATATACAATATACATGGATGGTACGCAAAAAAAAAGTTTGGGAACCTCTGGCCTAAATAATATTCCTTAGAATCATGTGGTGTGGAGGATCCCTTTAAGGCAAGTGTGTTTCAATTTTTATTAAAATAATAATGAAATATAATATAACAATAACACATTAACACATAGGTACCTAATGCATTTAAAGGGAAATAGGAGTTAAAATCCTGAGTGAAGCCTGGGTATGACAACTAGTATATTATATTTTTAAAAAGAGAATTTTTGACAACAAATTATTAGTTTTATAGTTTGTTTTTAGACATTTCTAATTTAATTCCCCTCCCCCCAATACCCTGCACAGAATCGTATTTATCGAATGCAATAGGTAATTTATCATTACTTTGAAATCTAAAATAATAATACAACATCTTGTCAGAGACCGAAGGGAAGATTAACTAACATCCTCAACCTATATCTACCTGATGTGCAAAGTATTTCCTTGGCTTTGTTTTGTTTATAATTTTAAAATTATAAATAAAGTTATTTGTATTAAAATATATAATAATATTTTATTAATTTTTACCGTGAATTCGTTTTAAACAACATTTTTCTCCAGTCTTGGAATTTGTTGCTCGATAAGTAGATGTACTATATGTTAACATTTTAGAAGAGTGGCCAAATATATCTAATGGATAAACATCATGATAATCTTCAACATTTTCTGGTAAATCTAAAATTAAAAATTAATAAATGATTAAAAATTCATAAAAGTATTATTTTATTAAAAACATATTGAACCTGGCCATCGGTCCGAATCAGGTGAAGCCATAGATAATGCATTTCTATGCAACAAATCTCTTCTCAGGTCATCTTGAGCATATAAAGAAGCAGTTGGGGATTCAACAGATGGCATTGATAAATATCCAGATGGATCATCAAAAATATTACCATTTGGTTGATTTGTACCATTAGTGTCTGGAGGATAGAAATATGTTGTACCATTGACATTTTTCTATTACATATAAAATAATAATAAATAGAAGGTACCTGTATATTTTTAAATTATTAAATATATATATATATAATATTATACTATCTACCTGATATGCTTGTATAGGTTGAGATTGTGATTTGTCTTTAGCATACATTGAGGAACCATCAGGAATATTAAGAGAACTAACTAGATTTCTAGGTACAAAATCAATAGTTGGAATAGTCGGTAAAGATACCTGAAAATTATCAACTGTCTATCACATGTGCATATTAATTGCAAACAATTTTATTGTATACTATGTGCCTATAGTTAAATAATAAACATGGTGCTTTGAAAAGTTACTTATAAGTTATGATTGCATATAAAATATAAGTGCATCTTAAAATTAGAGGACCTATATAATATATTAATATATTATAAATGCAAAAATCTATCTAGGTACAGTGAAACATAATTGAATAATTGCAATTTAATCACTTAATTAGGAACTTTTATAATATAAAACATTATAAAACTAAACTATATTTATGATATATTATATAGAAATTCACCCTTTAATCAAAAGTTACAATAATTGTATAGAATCATAATATTGTTCATTAGAGGTTTGTATTGTATTTCAAACAATCTAAGACCTATAGGTATTTGTGCTCATATAGGAAATTTTGGATTATGGTTACAGAGAAATTCAGTGTTCATTTTTTGAACGGTGGTCATTATAAAGTACAAATATAACCAAAACATATTATCTACTAAAAGATAATAGTTGGGTTTAATTCAAGACAATTATAAAATATTTGGAAAAGTACCATAATGTTCATGAGAAATATTATTTAAGAAATAATAGAATAGTAGTCAACGGTTTCTAAAATGGTACAGATTATATTAGATAGGTAAAGTAAAATATATAATAAGACAGATATGATGGTAAATACTAGATTATTATTGTATAATTAAAAGTTCAATGTTGAATTGACTTTTTTACATTTGTATTGCTATTGAGGAAAAAATTAATATTTATTTACCAAAGCTAAAACCCTTTTACTTCCAGGCACTTTTATTATCAATATTTTTTTTATGGAAAGTTTCTCAGAACCAATTAGGTACAATTTCTTAACTTTTCCAAGTTTTCTATGAGCATAACAAGCATAATTAAATTCTAGTACCTACCTAAATAGATAAAAAAATTGTATTTGTCTACCTTTTTCATAGTTGCAGGTGACTGGTTTATTTCTAAATTTGAGTAACTTTTTGATAATGATTGGAACAATGTTGATTGAGGTGATGCATTATTTTGCCGTTTCTATAAAAAAAAAACATACTCGTATTTATAATGTACTTAAATGTAATAATAATACTCAAATTAAAGGATTTATATATTAATTGACTTACTATAAATTAAATAATTTGCTAAATTAAAATGATTAAAAATTATTCTTTACAATTACATTAAAAACTAAATATGATGAATATAGGTGTAGAAAAATCATAGGTACAGTTTTGAGATAATTTATTTTATTTATTTATAGCAGGTGCCTAATGAAATATGGCAGAAATATGGTAAATAAATATAATGCTAAGTATTCTAAATGAATACAATGAATTTTGAAACTATTTGTGATAGGTATATTAATATATATTTATATTAAATATTATATATTATATTTATATTATATCAATAATTTCTCCTTGACCTCAGAAAATTGAGGTCAAATATTTTAGTTTCAAAATTATAATAAAATTTAAAGACCCAAAAATAAATGAAAATTTGATAAAAAAAAATAAAATAAATTTTATAAGAAAATTGATGAAACATACCATATAAGTAGCTAATTTTGATTCTTCCGGAGGGCCATTTTGCATTAAATTATATTGCGTCACTAGAGCCATGGGATCCATTTCTGATCTTTGGTCTTCTCACTTCATGAAATAAAATAATAATTACTGAAACTAATCAAATTGTATAATAAGTAGGTATAATAATAGTACCCAAAATTATTGATTAAGACATTTTAAAAAAGGAAATTTTTTTATTTGAATAGTAGTCGAAATTAGGTATATACCTACTACTAGGAAATTAATCATTTTAAAGGATTGTCTCTGAGATTACCTATTACTTATTGGAATGTCGGGAGAAAACAATAATTTTAGTTTATTTGGTTAAAAACTTGTTTTATTTTTCTATAACTCCAGGGGCTGTGTGAACACGAAAATCCGGAGTCGAGAAAAATATCGTTCAAGGCTATCCAGGTTTACAGGGAGATACCTACGTACAAATTAAAAACCACCTACCCATTAGAAACTACCACTCACCTGAGACGTGAGTATTTGAAGTCCAAAAACCTACCACCGCATCACTGCAACTGGTCGAGCGAACAAAAATGAATTGACAGATTTGATTGCATTCGCGTATACAATCCTGTATTTTAACGTACTAGTCGAACGACAAGACGTAACATCGGTAACGACGATTACCGAAGACGATGGCGGTGCGTTGAATCATTTTTAACGGTGATGGCGGCCCAAATAAACCGATAATATAATTTACTTTTCTCCTGATCGATTAAACGCGCGGACAAAAACGAACATTTACTGTGCGAATATCAACTATCAAGTCGTGAACAGGTATCTCGGGTACCTACGGAATATTATGTTTTTCGAGTACCTATAATACCGTTGTGCGCGCGTCAACACAGCTGGCCGTTGATGCCTCTCTCTCCTCCACAGACCGCAATCGAGTGAGTAGCTTTTTGTTGTTTTACGGTTATTTATTATTTTTTTTTTTTTCGAAAAAAATACACTTTCTATATTTTAATATATGAATATATACATTATATAATATATTATACTATTATATTTGCAAGAATGCATCTGTAAATACATAATATTATAACGTATAATATGTTAATTATTAATATTTTAAACTATTATTATTGTTTTATTCTCCTCCGAGCCACCGACAACAAACTAAACACTCTCCTGTAGCAAACTAGCAAAACGAGTAACAACATTGCAGTATTGCACTACTATTATTATAGTCATTGCTTTGTTATTGTTTTCTCTGCACTCGAAAATCATATCATGGAGGATAAAACGTGATAGTATTGCGCAACTCCTGCCAGCTGCAGCAGTAAGTTACTGCAGCCGTGTGATATGAATTTTATAATGTAAATTTTAAACGATTGCGTTTGCGCCTTGCAGTTTTAATCTTCAAACTTTCATTGTTTTTAGGAAGTAATAAATTCAATTGTGATAGAGAACAATGGAATTTTGTAGAAAATCGCTTAATCACCGCTTCCGATGCCTTTAACGTTATCATGTAGGCAAGTGCCCTATCTAGATTTAGCTGTTTTACCCCAACTTTGCCTTACTTGTTTAAGACCAAACGAAAATTTAAATTTCAAGTATTTACTTATGCTATTTGGCTTTGTAATTTTATCTTAGAATTTTTTAATGTGTATTTTCTAAATACTCGTGTAGATAATAAATACACTACTCCATAAATATAGTATTTATTTTACTATGCTAATAGCATTTATCTGTAGCGTATCGGGGTGGGAGTATCCTTCATATCTGGACACCCTAACTTAATCTTAGTTGGCCAGATTTATTATTTCCTACTCTTATTAAAAATATCTAAATCAAACTGCAAAAGTGTTTGATTTAATATTATTTTATATCTCTTACAAGTATTAAGATGCAGCTTTTAGCTATTTTTTTTATAAAAGCATACCTATTTTAGAAAATGCATTTTCTGAGAAACTGAGAAGTTTTAGTGCAAAAATGCATCTATATAAAATTAAAAATCATGAATTTGTCTAAACTTTTTCAAGGATCTTAGAGAGTTGTTGATGGGAAAAATATGAGTAAATCTTGGCTATTTTGATTTTTTGCCATAAAATGATTAAAAGAACATTATGAAAAATTTTTAAAAATAAATTTAAATTCAATTTAAGTGTTTATTTATTTAGAACATTAACCCCATAAAATACATTCATTACATACAAATCAAGAATGTGTTTTAGGTGCAACAAAAGCACAATTTACTACACCCTTGCACAATCCAATCGTTACATGTGTAAAGTGTAACTATGAGTACCCATTTCCCAGTAGTAAATTAGATTAAAATGGTACTTTTAAGCAGGGAGTCAAAACGGGTTAAAATTTTTCAGGTTTCGGGTTACGGGTTTAAACCGGTTAAAATTCTGATACGTGGTTAAAAAACGGTTTTAATTTTTTCCGGGTTCCGGGTTCGGTGTTGAAAAACAGTTAATATTTTTTTGGGGTTACGGGTTTCGGGTTTAAAACGTGTTAAATTTTTTCCGGTTAA